>UESW01001671.1:52094-144885 GCA_900491605.1 Calamus simplicifolius | reverse complement strand
GACGTCCGAGATCGTTCTTCGCCGACCAGGATCGATCAGGGCTTGGATTGATGGTAACCGTCGGATCGACACCGATCGGTCCGATCGCCACGGTCCGAGACGGTCGTGGATGATCAGGATCAGGGCTTGGATCGATCGCAACCGTCGGACGTCGCCGATTGAACCGATCGCCACAGTCCGGGATCGGTCGTGGATGATCGGGATCAGGGCTTGGATCGATCGCAACCGTCGGATCGTCCGCGATCTCGGACCGATCACAACGGTCCGGGATCGATCATGGCCGATCGCGATCAGGGCTTGGATCGATCGCAATCGTCGAATCATCAGTGATCTCGGATCGATCGCCACGGTCCGGGATCAGTCATGGCTAATCGGGATCAGGGCTTGGATCGATCGCAACCGTTGGATCGTCGCCGATCGGATCGATCGCCACGGTCCAAGATCGGCCGTGGCCGATCGGGATTACGGCTTCGATCGATCGCAATCGTCGGATCATCGCCGATCTCGGACGGATGCAACGGTCCGAGATTGGTCGTGGCCGATCGGATCACAGCTTGGATCGATCGCAACCGTCGGATCGTCGCCTATCGGATCGATCGCGACGGTCCGAGATCGTTCATCATCGACCAGGATCGATCAGGGCGTGGATCGATGGCAACCATGGATCAATACCGATCGGTCCGATCGCCACGGTCCGAGATCGAGCGTGGACGATCAGGATCAGGGCTTGGATCGATGGCAACCGTCGGATCATCGCCGATGGACGATCACCACGGTCCGGGATCGGTCGTGGATGATCGGGATCAGGGCTTGGATCGATCACAACCGTCGGATCGTCCATGATCTCAGACCGATCGCAACGGTCTGGGATCGGTCATGGCCGATCGAGATCAGGGCTTGGATCGATCACAATCGTCGGATCGTCCGCGATCTCGGACCGATCGCAACGGTCCAGGATCGATCGTAGCCGATCGAGATCAGGGCTTGGATCGATCGCAACCATCGTCCGCGATCTCGGACCGATCGCAATCCGGGATCGGTCATGGCCGATCGGGATCAGGGCTTGGATAGATCGCAACCGTCGGATCGTTAGCGATCTCGGACCGATCGCCACAGTCCGAGATCGGTCGTGGACGATCGGGATCAGAGCTTGGATCGATCGCAACCGTCGGATCGTCCGATCGGACCGATCCCACGGTCCGAGATCGGTCATGGCCGATCGGGATCACAGCTTCGATCGATCGCAACCGTCGGATCGTCGCCGATCTCGGATGGATTGTACGGTCCGAGATCGGTCGTGCCAATCGGGATCACGGCTTGGATCGATCACAACCGTCGGATCATCACCTATCGGATCGATCGCGACGGTCCAAGATCATTCATCGCTGACCAGGATCGATCATGTCTTGGATCGATGGCAACCATCGGATTGACCGATCGGTCCGATCACCACGGTCCGAGATCGGTCGTGGACTATCAGGATCAGGGCTTGGATCGATCGCAACCGTCGAATCGTCCGCGATCTCGAACCGATTGCAACGGTCCGGGATCGATGGCCGATCGGGATCAGGGCTTGGATCGATCACAACCGTCGGATCGTCTGCGATCTCGGACCGATCGCAACGGTCCGTGATCGGTCGTGGCTGATCGGGATCAGGGCTTGGATCCATCACAACCGTCGGATCGTCAGCGATCTGGACCGATCGCCACGGTTCAGGATCGGTCATGGCCGATCGGGATCAGGGCGTGGATCGATCGCAACCGTTGGATCGTCGTCGATCGGACCGATCGCCACGGTCCGAGATCGGTCGTGGCCGATCGGGATCATGGCTTGGATCGATCGCAACCATCGGATCGGCGCCTATCGGATCGATCGCGACGGTCCAAGATCGTTCATCGCCGACCAGGATCGATCAGGCTTGGTGGATCGATGGCAATCGTCGGATCGACGCTGATCGGTCCGATCACCACGGTCCGAGATCGGTCGTGGATGATCAGGATTAGGGCTTGGATCGATCGCAACCGTCGGATCATCGCCGATTGGACCGATCGCCACAATTCGGGATCGGTCGTGGACGATCGGGATCAGGGCTTGGATCGATCGCAACCGTCGGATCGTCCGCGATCTCGGACCGATCGCAACGATCTGGGATCGATCGTGGTCGATCGGGATCAGGGCTTGGATCGATCGCAATCGTCGGATCATCAGTGATCTCGGACCTCTTTTTCATTGTACATGAGGATCTGGATGAGGACCTCTAGCCATTGTTCGGCCCGATGAGCGATCCGATCATCAAAGGACCCCTCCCGAGAAGATCCTAAGGACGGGAAGGGGCGGTGCTGATGGTGATGTGCCCGCTCGATTTCCTTTCCATGCCACTTTGAAGGAGTCATCGGAGTGGCTGGAGGGGGACCGAAGCCTCTTAGAGGCCTCGGGTGATAACTCCGAGACGAGGTGCAGCGGCGGTGAGCCTCTCTCTAGGGAGATCACCCACGAGTCGACTACTGACTAGGCTGGTCTGCCTTAGCACCAAGCAAAGGTGGCATTGGATACTGCTGTATGGCCGCAGATTGCTATTGTAGATGGTAAACTGCCGTTATAAGTGATTGGACTTACAGGGCAAGGGCGGCGATTCGGTCGTCCTGGGGTGGTGGCAAAGGAGAGCCGAGAGGCTGGCTTGGGAAGCAAGGAGATCGGTCTCCCGCTGCTCTGGTTCTTGGCTGTGCCCCCTAGCGCGGCTGGTGGAGATCTCTGAGCAGGTGTTACCATCATCCTTACTCAATGGGAAGGTAGAGATCTGCTACTGGCTTCCGTAGGTATTTCGCTTCTCTAATCTCCCCCTAACTGGCGCACCAATCTGTTGCCGCCAAAGCGCGTTCCTCTAACGTTAGGGTAACGAAGAGCCTCCTCCTCAACGGAGTTCCTGCAAAAAGTCCCCAAAGACCGGTTTCATCCCAGCAACCCAATCTCCATACATTTTTCCGCAGATTAACGCATCATGTTCTCTGTGCCACGAAGCAGAAGTATCCAATGGACCTCCGATCATTTAAATAATTTATTTTTTATTTTTTTATTTATTTTACTATCAATAAAAATATAATAGTTTACCGGCATTTCATTGATCAAATTTTGACATTTTATAAGTGCCGCCAATGCATATAATTAATTTCGGCTGACAAACTACTAATTTACCGATGTAAAATTAATCACCTTGAAAAACTCAATACTTTACCGGCGTAAACTCTATCAATTGTCGGCATTTTGTGAAATGCCGCTGATGTTATATGTTATTACTGGCGGTATATTAGAAACGCCGCAAAAACACAGTTAATATAACAACGTATAATTAATAAATTATTGGTGTTTGTTTAAATACCACAAAAAACATATATTATTATTGGCGTAACAATATAAATGCAGGGCAACTACTAATTTCCCTGCGCATAATTACTATATTGGTGGCGTTGTTCTAAACACTGCCAACAATATATATTATTACCGACGTAAAAATTTAAACGCCAAGAATCTTAATAATTTACTGGCAAAAAATTTAAGCGACGGTAAATTTATATATCTACCAGCGTATAAATATGCCGCGCATATAAACGCCGCCAATTTAGCTTTTTTTGTAGTCGATCAGTTTAATATTGGACAACTTGGCTATCATTTTCAACATCATATTGGTAAAGAACCCTCCAAAAGAGGCTTTCTACTTGGAGATAAGCTTGGCCCAACAGCACAGTGGAGCAGCCACTCTTTTGGAGGTCAAAAAGGGGTTAACAAAAAGACCACATGATGAAGACTGGTAGATGGTAAATCTATTAGCTGTGGTCGCATCAAACATTAAAAGAAATTGATATACCATATCTTACATACGGTCTCGATCCTCTGTTGTGCCTTTCATTCATGATGGATCTCAATCGAATTAAGATAAAATTTTGTCCCTTTTTCCCCTCATCCACAGATAAGGGGTGAAGTTGTGCACTGTACCCTATGTGCCGAGCAATGAATAATTTTATGGGTGGTAAGTAATGTCTTATAACCACATTTAATAAATTTGTTCCTCTTCTTTCTTTTTTTCCTTTTTTTTGGGTATAAGCAGGTGATCACACATTCTAGTGCAAGTCAAGCCCAATAGATTGGAAAACAAAATTTGGTAAAGAGCAATAGGACAAGAGTCCCCCTGCTTCCACATCCAAAAGCTGGAGTGGTGGGCCACCGAAGTAGCAACCCAATCAGCCACAGAATTAGCTTCTCGATAGATATGTCGAATATGGACCATCTGTGCATTCCGAAGAGTAGAGCAGATATCTTGGATCAAGGGATTGGTTGGTGAATGATCACGAGATCCTGCTTGATCCATCAAATGACAGTGAGAGAATCCCCTCTAGGAGAGCCTGCGAGCCTCAAGGATACGAATTGCATAGGACACCTGCCCATATCGCATAGAGCTTGGCTAGTGGGACAGATATATCAAAAGAACTAAAACCACTCGCTGCTAACATAGCTCCCTCTAGCCCTCGATAAATTTTTTCCTCTTGACAACATGATTGCAACGTATTTTTAAAGCGTAGCATTAATATATTGAACTTGTTCAGCTTTCTGCACGTAACGTGTAGAGCGCCACAAAGGCCATGGCATGATGTGGCACCCACCTCCGTGACACCCTTGGCTTAAAAAGCCTCGAAGCTTGGAACTGCTTGCTTGATGAGCCTACCGTGGTTTTGGATATATTTGCTGAAAAAGTCTTTGTACACCGTCTTGATATCCGATGACTTGCATTGAGCATGATAATTTTTTTACACATGAATCTACACCAAAAGATCAGCTCATAAGTCTCGCATCACAGATACGCATGCATGGGCCCTAAGCACTATCTTCACTTGCAGAGAAGGCAGATGGGACGAGTATGGCTCGATCAGTAAATATGGCATGCTCGGCTACACTAATAAAAAATATAAAAAATTATAATAAATTATTTAAAATTAATTATTTTTTCTATTTAGTTTAATTTTAAATTATATTTTTTTAAGATACAAAAATTTTAAATCTTTTTTCATCATATTTTACATATAATATTTGATTTACTTTTATTTTTTTTCTCTACATGCATCAAGTCACTCTTAGATTCATCTTTAGGTTTATGTTACAAATGTTCAAACTATTTAAGTCATTCTTATCTTAATATATTTTTGATTGGAGCTACCTTTATCTTTTTACAAATAGTTTCATTTCTTATTCTATCATTTCTTTTATTTCAATTGCATCTTTTCATTTTATCCAACTTACTTTATTTCTATGAACAACATCATCATCAATCTTCCCTTTCTTATGCATAATTGATTATAATACTAAAAAAGATCATTTTAATAACTTTATGATGCCTAATGTATATTCTGCATTTATCTTCATTTCTAATTGTACTAAAATTATATTCCACGTATTTTGCCTTATCCTACTTAATTTAAAATCTTTAGATTCTAATGTATTTCACCATAATTCTAATTATGATTAACTCCAGCCTTAATTTTATCTATTAGTACTATACCACATGCAAATAACATGCACCATAGAATATCATCCTAAATATATTTAATAAACCTTTATAAGTAAAGCAAAATATAAGAACTAAAAGTAAATTCCTGATATAAGCCCACAATAATAGTATTTTTATTAATAATTCTTATACTAGTAACTACCCAATCATATATATCTTTTATTATATATACTTAATACGGACTCCTTTTTTTAATGTACTTACCATATGATTTTTCTAGAAACCCTATCATAAGCTTTTTCTAAATCAATAAAAACTATATAAAATCTATTTCTTTAATTTATAAATTCTTATTAACATTCTAAAAAGAAAAATAGCTTTTATGATCTATCTTTCTAGTATAAACTAAATTAATTTTTTAAAATAGTACATCTCAACCTACCTTCAATTACTCTTTCCTAAACTTTTATAGTATGACTGATGAGTTTGATATCATGATACAATTTTAAATATCTTTTTTATTCTTATAATTTGATACTATAATACTCTTTCTCCATTTATTAGAATCTTTTTAGTTTCTAAAATTTTATTAAATAAATTTATTATCCATTTTATTTCAGTATTATCTAAATATTTCAAAACTTTATAGAAATCTTATCAGATTATATAATTTTTATATTTATTTTCTTTATATTATGCAAACATGTAAGCAAGTCAAACGAATATATCTTATATTTTTCTTGCACTCCAAATTTCAATTGCAAGTATAAAGAAATGAAGGAAATAAATACCTCCATGATGTACTTGGATTATGATCGATCTGACTCCACGATAACCCGCATGCAGCTCCGATGGATAGTTGATATACCTGTACATTATCATGATCTCAACGTCAAACATTCTTCTCTAATTAATCGACAGAGGAAGAGAACAGGGATAGCAAAGAAGGCCGGGGGAGGAGGGGAGGGAGAGATGGACCTCTTTTTCATTGTACATGGGGATCTGGACGAGGACCTCATCTTTCGCGCATAGGTTTCCATATGTACCGCCTCTCAGGCGCTTCATGAAGAGCTTGACGAGGATGATGACAATGGCCATGTACACCTTCTTCACGAACATCATCACCGACATGGCCAGGCAGAGGAACACCGACATGGCCAGGAGAGGAACACCGTGAGGTGAAGCAAGGGGATGATAATGTCGTCCGAGGCCCCTGGAGCGCCATCGACGATGCTCTCCATGATCTCTCTCACCCCCTAGCAGCAGCGAAGGAGTTTTGGATTTTTGGGGTGGTTACGAGATTTTTGGGTTGCGTTTGGTGTATTGCCAAAGGATAATTGGATTACTTATAATATTATAATATTACAATATTTGGTATATACGGGTAATATTACAATAATATTAATTATCATGTTTGGTAAGACGAAGAAGGTTTAGGCTGGATCTATGAAACCTTTCCACTTATGTGCCCAAATCACGGGCATGCCAGTTTTCCCCGTGCATTACGTCCTTTTAAGATGAAAATCTCTGGCAAGGAAAGAGAGTTTTTCAGGAGTCATAAATATTCTAATCTAGCACCCTACTATCTTTTTCTTTCTTTCATTTAAAGAATATCGTTGACAAGTTATCGATATTTCATTAGACAATTAATGTAAATTATTATTCCAAATATTTCTGACAGATCGATTTACTAATTTGCTCCCAATAATTCAGTAATTTGCAAACTATTTAACAAGCGCCAGATTATTATTTCATGAAATATTTAATTATTCACTATTTTTGTTAATGAAATACTTTACCTCTGCCATTCCTTGTCATTATTGCTGTATTTTTTATTCAAATGATATGGAGCTTCAAGCGGCAGATTTCCTTTAGGCAAGGGCTCTGTTTAATTTGCTGCCACTACCTTAGGTTGATGTGCATGCATGCATAACTGTAGTTTAGAGAAGGTACGTGCAATCAACAGTACATTGATGATGGAGCATCGTATTATTATGGCAAATGCTATAACACTTTTGATGGTGAATGGAGGGTTATGTGAATAATAATTAAAAAAATTCTACATTTTTTTGAAGTCTAATTTTGAAAAAACACTATATAAAGATTGCAGCTGAACTCAAAGTAGGTAGTATTCTTTTTAAAAATGAGGTAGATGGTTAATAAGGTTAAACTTGTTAGATTACCGACCATTTAATATACATGTTTAAAAACTTAAAATCCAGCCACATGAAGCATTTATGAAGCATTTCGCATCATGGAGGTATTTATTTGCCTTCATTTCTTTATACTTGCAATTGAAATTTGGAGTGCAAGAAAAATATAAGATATATTCGTTTGACTTGCTTACATGCTGCATAATATAAAGAAAATAAATATAAAAATAATTATAGAGCTGCATTCCACCATTCATTTGCACATCAAAGTTACTCATTGTATATGACTTATAAAGTCGTGCGTATGCAAAAGAAAAATGTAATCAAGACAAACTCCAAAATGTCTTTTCATTTGTTCCTTTCTCTTTTTTGCTTTTAAAATGTTAAGAAAATATGAATTAGAAAATCAAACAATTCCACACATACCTCAAAAATAACAGCTCCTAGAGCAACCCATTTTGCTACCTTCCAGTTCTTCTTTAAAAGATCATACACCATGTCAGAGTCCCCTATTTTATCAGCTAGAATTATCTGCACAGGAAGTTATTGTCAGTACTAAGTAACAGTAAAAGCTAGAAAATTAACTATACGAAAATGAAAATGCTCACATCTTTCCATCTGTGATCAAAGAATATGAAAGCTGCGGCTCCCAGCACAACTAGGATCAACAAGACAATCAAGAAAGAATACTGTTGGGTTAAGGAACCACTATAATCAGGGTACGAGATCCAATATTCCACTATATTCCACTTGGGAAAATGTGAGGAATGCAAATTATATAAAACATAGAACAGTGGATATAGGTGTGAATAACTTGGCATTACATTGGACAAGGATCAGCCAACTATGAACCTTGTCCTAGCTACATGGCGTTAGTTTGATGAACCAACCTTCATCTTTTTCATTGTCGAGGACCACATACCCAGACCATAACAAGCTTCTATCTCCTTTTTTATTATTTCAAATCTAAAGTGTTTAGGCCCCTTATGGACGTATTGCACGGGGAAAACTGGCATGCCCGTGATCTGGGCACATAAGTGGAAAGGTTTCTTTGATCCAGCCTAAACCTTTTTTTGTCTTACCAAACATGATAATTAATATTATTGTAATATTTCCCGTATATACCAAATATTGTAATATTATAATATTATAAGAAATCCAATTATCCTTTGCCAATACACCAAACGCAACCCAAAAATCTCGTAACCACCCCAAAAATCCAAAACTCCTTCACTGCTGCTAGGGGGTGAGAGAGATCATTGAGAGGGCATCGTCGATGGTGATCCAGGGGCCTCGGGATGACATTTTCATCCCCTTGCTTCACCTCACGGTGTTCCCCTACCTGGCCATGCCAGTATTCCTCTGCCTGACCATGTCGGTGATGCTGTTTGTGAAGAAGGTGTACATGGTCATTGTCATCATCCTCCTCAAGCTCTTCAGGAAGCACCCCTAGAGGCGGTACATATGGGAGCCCATGCGCGAAAAAGATGAGGTCCTCGTCTAGATCCACATGTACAACGAAAAAGAGGTCCATCTCTCCCTCCCCTCCTCCCTTGTCCTTCTTCGTTGTCCCTATTCTCTCTCTATCGATTAATTAGAGAAGAATTTTGACGATTGAGATCATGATATTGTACAGGTATATCAGCTATCCATTGGAGCTGCATGCGGGCTATCGTGGACGTTGGATCGGATCATAATCCAAGTGCTTGATGATTCTACCGACGTAAGTGAATTCAACTCTATTAAATTAGTTATTAAATTCTAGTTTGACAGAAACCGTTCCTTCACACGTTTCGCAGGCGAGGGTAGAGGTGATGGAAGATGAGAAAGAAAATAAAAGGAAAATCACCTCTACCCTCACTTGCAAAACGTGTGAAGGAACGGTTTCCGTCAAACTAAATTTAATAACTAATTTAATAGAGTGGAATTCGCTTACCTTAATAACAGGGTCGGTAGAATCATCAAGCACTTGGATTATGATCCGATCCGACGTCCACGATAGCCCGCATGCAGCTCCGATGGATAGCTGATATACCTGTACATTATCATGATCTCAACCATAAAAAATTCTTCTCTAATTAATAAACAGAGGGAGAAAACAGGGACAACGAAGAAGGCCGGGGGAGGAGGGGAGGGAGAGATGGACCTCTTTTTCGTTATACATGGGGATCTGGACGAGGACCTCATCTTTTTCGCGCATGGGCTCCCATATGTACCGCTTCTCGAGGCACTTCCTGAAGAGCTTGACAAGGATGATGACAATGGCCATGTACACCTTCTTTACGAACAGCATCACCGACATGGCCAGGCAGAGAACACCGACATGGCCAGGTAGAGGAACACCGCGAGGTGAAGCAAGGGGATGATAATGTCGTCCCGAGCCCCTGGAGCGCCATCGACAATCCCTCTCCATGATCTCTCTCACTCCTAGCAGCAGCAAAGAGTTTTGGATTTTTGAGGTGGTTACTAGATTTTTGGGTTGCGTTTGTGTATTGCCAAAGGATAATTGGATTACTTATAATATTATAATTACAATATTTGGTATATACGGGTAATATTACAATAATATTAATTATCATGTTTGGTAAGATGAAGAATGTTTAGGCTGGATCTATGAAACCTTTCCACTACGTGCCCAGATCACGGGCATGCCAGTTTTCCTCGTGCATTATGTCCTTTTAAGATGAAAATCTCTGGCAAGGAAAGAGAGTTTTTGGGAGTCATAAATATTCTAATCTAGCACCCCGCTATCTTTTTTTTCTTTCATTTAAAGAATATCTTTGACAAGTTATTGATATTTCATTAGACAGTTAATGTAAATTATTATTCCAAATATTTCTGACAAATCGATTTACTGATTTGCTCCCAATAATTCAGTAATTTGCAACTGTTCAACAAGCAACAGATTTAATGCGTGGGAAAGAATGTTCATGAAATATTTAATTATTAACTATTTTTGTTAATGAAATACTTCACCTCTGCCAGTTCCTTGTCATTATTGCTATTTTTTATTTAATTCATATGGAGCTTCAAGCAGCGGCAGATTTCCTTTAGGCAAGGGCTCCATTTAATATGCTGCCACTACCTTAGGTTGATGTGCATGCACGCATAACTGTAGTTTAGAGAAAGTACATGCAATCAACAGTACATTGATGATGGAGCATCGTATTATTGTGGTAAATGCTATAACACTTTTGATGGTGAATGGATGGTTATGTGAATAATAAAAAAATTCTACATTTTTTGAAGTCTAATTTTGAAAAACACTATATAAAGATATGCCAGCTGAACTCAAAGTAGGTATATTCTTTTTAAAAATGAGGTAGATGGTTAATAAGGTTAAACTTGTTAGATTACCGACCATTTAATGTACATGGTTTAAAAACTTAAAATCCAGCCACATGAAGCATTTATGAATCATTTCGCATCATGAGGTATTTATTTGCCTTCATTTCTTTATACTTGCAATTGAAATTTGGAGTGCAAGAAATATAAGATATATTCGTTTGACTTGCTTACATGTTGCATAATATAAAGAAAATAAATATAAAAATAATTATAGAGCTGCATTCCACCATTCATTTGCACATCAAAGTTACTCATTGTATATGACTTATAAAGTCATGCGTATGCAAAAGAAAAATGTAATCAAGACAAACTCCAAAATGTCTTTTCATTTGTTCCTTTCTCTTTTTTGCTTTTAAAATGTTAAGAAAATATGAATTAAAAATCAAATAATTCCACACATACCTCAAAAATAACAGCTCCTAGAGCAACCCATTTTGCTACCTTCCAGTTCTCTTTAAAAGATCATACACCATGTCAGAGTCCCCTGTTTTATCAGCTAGAATTATCTGCACAGGAAGTTATTGTCAGTACTAAGTAACAGTAAAAGCTAGAAAATTAACTGTATCAAAATGAAAATGCTCACATCTTTCCATCTGTGATCAAAGAATATGAAAGCTGCGGCTCCCAGCTCAACTAGGATCAACAAGACAATCAAGAAAGAATACTGTTTGGGTTAAGGAACCACTATAATCAGTGTACGAGATCCAATATTCCACTATATTCCACATGGGAAAATGTGAGGAATGGAGATTATATAAAACATAGAACAGTGGATATAGGTATGAATAACTTGGCATTACATTGGACAAGGATCAGCCAACTCATGAACCTTGTCCCAGCTACATGGCATTAGTTTGATGAACCAACCTTCATCTTTTTCATTGTCAAGGACCACATACCCATAACATAACAAGCTTCTGTCTCCTTTTTTATTATTTCAAATCTGAATTGTTTAGGCCCCTTATGGGCGTAATGCACGGGAAAAACTGGCATGCCCATGATCTGGGCACATAAGTAGAAAGTTTCATTAATCCAGCCTAAACCTTTTTCGTCTTACCAAACATGATAATTAATATTATTGTAATATTACCCATATACCAAATATTGTAATATTATAACATTATAAGTAATCCAATTATCCTTTGCCAATACACCAAATGCAACCCAAAAATCACGTAACCACCCAAAAATCCAAAACTTGTTCGCTGTTGCTAGGGGGTGAGAGAGATCATGGAGATGGCATCGTCGATAGCGCTACAGGGGCCTCGAGATAACATTATCGTCCCCTTGCTTCACCTCATGGTGTTCCTTTGCCTAACCATGTCGGTGTTCCTCTGCCTGACCATGTCGGTGATGCTGTTCGTGAAGGTGTACATGGCCATCATCATCATCCTCGTCAAGCTCTTCAGGAAGCGCCCCGAGAGGTGGTATATAAGAGTACATGCGCGAAAAAGATTAGGTCCTCGTCCAGATCCCCATGTACAACGAAAAGAGGTCCATCTCTCCCTCCCCTCATCCCCCGGCCTTCTTCGCTGTCCCTGTTCTCTCTCTGTCGATTAATTAGAGAATAATTTTTGATGGTTGAGATCAAGATAATATACAGAGGTATATCAGCTATCCATCGGAGCTGCATGCGGGCTATGTGGACGTCGGATCGGTTCATAATCCAAGTGCTTGATGATTCTACCGACCCTGTTATTAAGGTAAGCGAATTCAACTCTATTAAATTAGTTATTAAATTCTAGTTTGACAGAAACCGTTCCTTCACACATTTCGCAGGCGAGGGTAGAGGTGATGGAAGATGAGAAAGAAAATGAAAGGAAAATCACCTCTACCCTCGCCTGTGAAACGTGTGAAGAACGGTTTCCATCAAACTAGAATTTAATAACTAATTCGATTACCTTAATAACAGGGTCGATAGAATCATCAAGCACTTGGATTATGATCCGATCCAACATCCACGATAGCCCGCATGCAGTTCTGATGGATAGCTGATATTCCTGTATCATGATCTCAACCGTCAAAAATTCTTCTCTAATTAATCGACAGAGGGAGAGAATAGGGACATCGAAGAAGGCTGGGGGAGGAGGGGTGGGAGAGATGGACCTCTTTTTTGTTGTACATGGGGATCTGGACGAGGACCTCATCTTTTTCGCGCAAGGCTCCCATATGTACCGCCTCTCAGGGCGCTTCCTGAAGAGCTTAACGAGGATGATGACAATGGCCATGTACACCTTCTTCATGAACAACATCACCGATATGGCCAGGCAGAGGAACACTGACATGGCCAAGCAGAGGAACACCGTGAGGTGAAGCAAGGGAACGATAATGCCGTCCTGAGGCCCCTGGAGTGCCATCGACGATGCCCTCTCCATGATATCTCTCACCCCTAGCAGCAGCGAAGGAGTTTTGGATTTTTGGGGTGGTTACGAAATTTTTGGGTTGCGTTTGGTGTATTGCCAAAGGATAATTGGATTACTTATAATATTATAATATTGCAATATTTGGTATATACGGGCAATATTACAATAATATTAATTATCGTGTTTGGTAAGACGAAGAAGGTTTAGGCAGGATCTATGAAACCTTTCCACTTATGTGCCCAGATCACGGGCATGCCAGTTTTCCCCGTGCATTACGTCCTTTTAAGATGAAAATCTTTGGCAAGGAAAGAGAGTTTTCTGAGAGTCATAAATATTCTATCTAGCATCCCATTATCTTTTTTTTCTTTCATTTAAAGAATATCTTTGACAAGTTATTGATATTTCATTAGACAGTTAATGTAAATTATAATTCCAAATGTTTCTGACAGATGATTTACTGATTTGCTCCCAATAATTCAGTAACTTGCAAACTGTTCAACAAGTGACAGATTTAATGCGTGGTGAAAGAATGTTATATTATTTCATGAAATATTTGATTATTCACTATTTTTATTAATGAAATACTTTACCTCTGCCGTTCCTTATCATTATTGTTGTATTTTTTATTCAATTGATATGGAGCTTCAAGCATGGCAGATTTCCTTTAGGCAAGGGCTCCGTTTAATTTCCTGCCACTACCTTAGGTTGATGTGCATGCACGCATAACTGTAGTTTAGAGAAGGTACGTGCAATCAACAGTACATTGATGATGAGCATTGTATTATTGTGGCAAATGCTATAACACTTTTAATTGTGAATGGATGGTTATGTTAATAATAAAAAAATTCTACATTTTTTTTTGAAGTCTAATTTTGAAAAAACACTATATAAAGATATGCTAGCTAACTCAAAGTAGGTACTATTCTTTTTAAAAATGAGGTAGATGGTTAATAAGGTTAAACTTGTTAGATTACCGACCATTTAATGTACATGGTTTAAAAACTTAAAATCCAGCCACATGAAGCATTTATGAAGCATTTCGCATCATGGAGGTATTTATTGGCTTTCATTTCTTTATACTTGCAATTAAAATTTGGAGTGCAACAAAAATATAAGATATATTTGTTTGACGTGTTTACCTGCTGCATAATATAAAGAAAATAAATTTAAAAATAATTATAGAGCTGTATTCCACCATTCATTTGCACATCAAAGTTACTCATTGTATATGACTTATAAAGTCGTGCGTATGCAAAAGAAAAATGTAATCAAGACAAACTCCAAAATGTCTTTTCATTTGTTCCTTTCTCTTTTTGCTTTTAAAACGTTAAGAAAATATGAATTAGAAAATCAAACAATTTCACACATACCTAAAAAATAATAGCTCCTAGAGCAACCCAATTTGCTACCTTCCAGTTCTTCTTTAAAAGATCATACACCATGTTAGTGTCCCCTGTTTTATCACCTAGAATTATCTGCATAGGAAGTAATTGTCAGTACTAAGTAACAGTAAAAGCTAGAAAATTAACTATATCAAAATGAAAATGCTCACATCTTTCCATCTGCGATCAAGGAATATGAAAGCTGCAGCTCCCAGCTCAACTAAGATCAACAAGACAATCAAGAAAGAATACTGTTTGGGTTAAGGAACCACTATAATCAGGGTATGAGATCCAATATTCCACTATATTCAACTTGGGAAAATGTGAGGAATGCAAATTATATAAAACATAGAACAATGGATATAGGTGTGAATAACTTGGCATTACATTGGACAAGGATCAGCCAACTCATGAACCTTGTCCTAGCTACATGGCGTTAGTTTGATGAACCAACCTTCATCTTTTTAATTGTCGAGGACCACATACCCATACCATAACAAGCTTCTGTCTCCTTTTTTTATTATTTAAATCTGAAGTGTTTAAGCCCCTTATGGACGTAATGCACGGGAAAAACTGGCATGCCCGTAATCTGGGCAAATAAGGTGAAAGGTTTCATTGATCCAGCCTAAACCTTCTTCATCTTACCAAACATGATAATTAATATTGTTGTAATATTACCCGTGTATACCAAATTTGTAATATTACAATATTATAAGTAATCCAATTATCCTTTGCCAATACTCCAAACGCAACCCAAAAATCTCGTAACCACCCCAAAAATTCAAAACTCATTCGTTGCTGCTAGGGGGTGAGAGAGATCATGGAGAGGGCATCGTCAATGGCGTTCCAAGGGCCTCAGGATGACATTATCGTCCCCTTGCTTCACCTTACGGTGTTCCTCTGCCTGGCCGTATCGATGTTCCTCTGCCTGACCATGTCGGTGATCTTGTTGTGAAGAAGGTGTACATGGCCATTGTCATCATCCTCGTCAAGCTCTTCAGGAAGCGCCCCGAGAGGCGGTACATATAGAGCCCATGCACGAAAAGGATGAGGTCCTCGTCCAGATCCATATGTACAACGAAAAAGAGGTCCATCTCTCCCTCCCCTCCTCCTCCCGGCCTTCTTCGTTGTCCATGTTCTCTCTTTGTCGATTAATTAGAGAAGAATTTTTGACGGTTGAGATCATGATAATATAGAGGTATATCTGCTATCCATCGGAGCTGCATGCGGGCTATTGTGTACGTCGGATCGGATCATAATCCAAGTGCTTGATGATTATACCGACCATGTTATTAAGGTAAGCGAATTCCACTTTATTAAATTAGTTATTAAATTCTAGTTTGACGAAAACCATTCCTTCACATGTTTCGCAGGCGAGGATAAAAGGTGATGGAAGATAAGAAAGAAAATGAAAGGAATGTATGAAGGAACGGTTTCCGTCAAACTAGAATTTAATAACTAATTTAATAGAGTGGAATTCGCTTACCTTAATAACAAGGTCGGTAGAATCATCAAGCACTTGGATTATGATCCGATTCAGCGTCCACGATAGCCCGCATGCAACTCCAATGATAGCTGATATACATAGACATTATCATGATCTCAATCGTCAAAAATTCTTCTCTAATTAATCAACAGACGGAGAGAATCAGGGACAGCGAAGATGGCCGGGGGAGGAGGAGGGGAGGGAGAGATGACCTCTTTTTCGTTGTACATGGGGATCTAGACAAGGACCTCATCTTTTTCGCACATGGGCTCCCATATGTACCGCCTCTCGGGGCGCTTCCTGAAGAGCTTGATGAGGATGATGACAATGGTCATGTACACCTTCTTCATGAACATCATCACCGACATGGCCAGGCAGAGGAACGCCGTGAGGTAAAGCAAGGGACGATAATGTCATCCCAAGCCCCTAGAGCGCCATCGACGATGCCCTCTCCATGATCTCTCTCACCCCCTAGCAGGGGCGAAAGAGTTTTAGATTTTTGGGGTGCTTACCAGATTTTTGGGTTGCATTTAATTGGATTACTTATAATATTATAATATTACAATATTTGGTATATATGAGTAATATTTAATAATATTAATTATTATATTTGGTAAGACGAAAAAGGTTTAGGCTGGATCTATGAAACCTTTCCACTTATGTGCCGATCACGGGCATGCCAGTTTTCCCCGTGCATTACATTCTTTTAAGATGAAAATCTCTGGCAAGGAAAGAGAGTTTTTTGGGAGTCATAAATATTCTATTCTAGCACCCCGCTATCTTTTTTTTTTTTCTTTCATTTAAAGAATATCTTTGACAAGTTATCGATATTTCATTAGACAGTTAATGTAAATTATTATTCCAAATATTTCTGACAGATCGATTTACTGATTTGCTCCCAATAATTCAGTAATTTGCAAACTGTTCAACAAGCGACAGATTTAATGTGTGGTGAAAGAATGTTATATTATTTCATGAAATATTTAATTATTCACTATTTTTGTTAATGAAATACTTTACCTCTGTCGTTCCTTGTCATTATTGCTGTATTTTTTATTCAATTGATATGGAGCTTCAAGCAAGCGGTAGATTTCATTTAGGCAAGGGCTCTGTTTAATTTGCTGCCACTACCTTAGGTTGATGTGCATGCATGCATAACTGTAGTTTAGAGAAGGTACGTGCAATCAACAGTACATTGATGATGGAGCATCGTATTATTGTGGCAAATGCTATAACACTTTTGATGGTGAATGGATGGTTATGTGAATAATAAAAAAGATTCTACATTTTTTTGAAGTCTAATTTTGAAAAAACACTATATAAAGATATGCAAACTGAACTCAAAGTAGGTAGTATTCTTTTTAAAAATGAGGTAGATGGTTAATAAGGTTAAACTTGTTAGATTACCGACCATTTAATGTACATGGTTTAAAAACTTAAAATCCAGCCACATGAAGCATTTATGAAGCATTTCGCATCATGGAGGTATTTATTGCCTTCATTTCTTTATACTTGCAATTGAAATTTGGAGTGCAAGAAAAATATAAGATATATTCGTTTGACTTGCTTACATGTTGCATAATATAAAGAAAATAAATATAAAAATAATTATAGAGCTGCATTCCACCATTCATTTGCATATCAAAGTTTCTCATTGTATATGACTTATAAAGTCGTGCGTATGCAAAAGAAAAATGTAATCAAGACAAACTCCAAAATGTCTTTTCATTTGTTCCTTTCTCTTTTTTGCTTTTAAAATGTTAAGAAAATATGAATTAGAAAATCAAACAATTCCACACATACCTCAAAAATAACAGCTCCTAGAGCAACCCATTTTGCTACCTTCCAGTTCTTCTTTAAAAGATCATACACCATGTCAGAGTCCCCTATTTTATCAGCTAGAATTATCTGCATAGAAAGTTATTGTCAGCACTAAGTAACAGTAAAAGCTAGAAAATTAACTATATCAAAATGAAAATGCTCCCATCTTTCCATCTGTGATCAAAGAATATGAAAGCTCCCAGCTCAACTAGGATCAACAAGACAATCAAGAAAGAATACTGTTTGGGTTAAGGAACCACTATAATCATGGTACGAGATCCAATATTCCACTATATTCAACTTGGGAAAATTTGAGGAATGCAAATTATATAAAATATAGAACAGTGGATATAGGTGTGAATAACTTGGCATTACATTAGACAAGGATCAGCCAACTCATGAACCTTGTCCTAGCTACATGGCATTAGTTTGATGAACCAACCTTCATCTTTTTCATTGTCGAGGACCACATACTCATACCATAACAAGCTTCTGTCTCCTTTTTTATTATTTCAAATCTGAAGTGTTTAGGCCCCTTATGAACTTTGGCACCATATCCCCCTGTGCTTCTTTAGGTGTACCCCTGCCTTCATAAGAGGGCCCCTCTTGTCTTGTTGCACATGGCCATGACACCATACAAAAACTGTATAATAAATAAATAAAATGATCCATGACACGACAACAAATATCTAAGAATGTTGTTGTATTTCTAACCAATAGAACTTTAGGCAAGAGCAAGAGAGGACCCGTCATGACCCATAAATAAATCCTAAAAGCAGCAGGTAGAGAGATCTATATAAACCCAAGCTATTGTAACCTGGCAGAAACCCTCCAAAATTGCCCTAGTTGTAAAGATGGACCAGATAAAGAGAATTAACAAGGTTCAATATGGGGAATCACACTTAATGTAACAAATAATAAACAAAGGACTCGGACTAAAAAGCAGTGCCATAACCATGCAAGTTTTTATCTGTATGCTTGTATAAGCACATATAAGCGTAGACTGAACACCTGAGACAGTTATAGAGATGACATATGCTTAACATGAATGGACATGTTGATGAATCTTAGTGGTTAATCATGAAAGGTTATATGCTACACCAAATCTGAAGTAAAATGAAACTGCCAAGAAGTCCAACCAAGACTTACCCATCCAGATTTTCCCTGGAGGTCATACTTGGGCATGGAATATAGATTCAGCCCAATAACCCTCAACATACCAGCTCCATAGATTTGTAGGACTTCCAGTAATGCTAAAGTGCATTCTTTCCCTACCATGTAACCGCATTAAAGATTGCAAAATAGTATGGCATTCTTATTCATGAGAACAGGTATATGCATAAATTACACTGAACCAAACTTTCTTTAACAAGAAGAAAAGCAAAAACATGCTTTAAAATTTGACAACCTTCACTTTGTTCTACAAATAGCTTGCTGTTTGATTCAGAATAGTCTTGAAATACAGCGAGAGAGAGAGAGAGAGAGATCCTTTAGCATTTCAAGTTATGCAAGAAACTCATTATTGAAGAGAACAGAGAATCAAGGAAACGATTATAATTACAAAAAGCAACAACAAAATCAAATCTATAATCAAAATTAGTATCAATATTAAGGAATAGATCTAGAATCGAATACCTCTCCTTATCCATCAGCAATCGGCCCTGTCTCTCGATTCACTTACTCACCCCCGGCCTTCTGGTAGACGTAGGTGAGGCCGCACTTGCCACAGTAGTAGCGATCGAAGTGGTTGGCCATGAAGGTCCCGGCAATGCACTCGGCATTGGGGCACTCCTTCCTGAGCCTGGTGACCTTGCCGGAGTCATCGACCTTGTAGAATTGGATAACAGCGAGCTTGACCTTCTTCTTCTTGTGCTTGATCTTCTTGGGCTTGGTGTAGGTCTTCTTCTTACGCTTTTTGGCGCCGCCGCGGAGTCGGAGGACGAGGTGGAGAGTGGACTCCTTCTGGATGTCGTAGTCGGCGAGGGTGCGGCCGTCCTCGAGCTACTTTCCGGCGAAGATGAGACGCTGCTGGTCCGCGGGATGCCTTCCTTGTCCTGGATCTTGTCCTTGACGTTGTTGATCGCATCCGATGACTCGACCTCGAGGGTGATGGTTTTGCCCATGAGGGTCTTCACGAAGATCTGCATCTTGGCGACGGCGGTGGAGCGCGGTGGCGCCCCGGTGGTGGGGGGCTGCCGCTCTAGGGTTAGGGTTGGGACCTTGAAGGGCCGGAGACGGAGGCGCGAGGGTTTAAGAAATAAAAAACATCATCTAGAAGAAAAAAAACAGAGAGGAGAGGGGGAAAATCACGGGCGAGAGAATGTTTCAGGGGAAAAAAAAAAAAGGGCCGGGGATTACGACGATATTACTTGTCGACGTGTAAATTTAGTCGTAAGTCGACCTATTATGGCAATTTTAAATTCACCGTATTAGAACAAAACAAATTTATATATAAAAAATATAATTTATTAAGATAAAATTTAATTTTTATCGTAATAAAATTAAAAAAAATTATTACTTATTATGATAAAATTAAAATTTTACGAAATAACTTATTACGGTGACATTTGAATTTTACCGTAATATAATATAAAAAAATTATATAAAAAAGCCTTGATTTATAACGATGAAATTAAACATTCACCAAAATAAAATAAAAAATTTATATATAAAAAACCGTAACTTATTAAGGCGATATGTAAATTTTATCGTAATAGAATGAAAAAAAATTTATATAAAAAAAACCTTAACTTATTACGATGAAATTAAACTTTAATAGAATGAAAAAAAATTATATAAAAAACTGTAACTTATTACGATGAAATATAAATTTTACCATAATAAAACAAAAAAATTATATTAAAAACAATCGTAACTTATTACAATGAAATTAAAATTTTGCTGTAATAGAATGAAAAAAAAATATATAAAAAACCAGTAACTTAAGACGATGAAATTAAAATGTGGCCGTAATAGAATGAAAAAAAGATTTTATAAAAAAATCGTAACTTATTACGACGACATTACAATTTCATCGTAATAGAACGAAAAAAATTTATATAAAAAAAACCATAACTTATTACGGCAAAATTTAAAATGCCATCGTAAAAAAATGAAAAAGAATTTATATAAAAAATCTTGACTTATTGCGATGAAATTAAAATTTTACCGTAATAAAATGAATATATATATATATATATATATATATATAAAGCCTTAACTTATTACGACGACATTTAACTTCATCGTGATAAATATTTATTATGATCAATTAAATTTTTTTTTTCATCGTAATATAATGAAAAGAATAATTTTAATTAAAATAGAATTAAATCTTATTACGATGAAAAAAATACCACCTTAATAAACTACTTATTACGGTGAAATATTTCTTTCGCCGTAATAGCTCAAAAAATAAAAATATTTTTTTTATTTTTATTAAGACCTATTACGACGGCATTAAATGTCGCCATAATAAGCAGTTTATTACGGTAATTTTTTTTCATCGTAATAGAACATAAAGAATAATGTTAATTAAAATAAAATTAATACGATGAAATAATAATTTGCCGTAATAGTTTGGACGTATTACGACGATATTAAATGTTTATGGCGAATGCAATTTTGATTTCGAAGTTATAAAGAAAAATATAACGACGAAAATTATTCACCACAATAAGTTTGTCATAAATAGTCTAATTTCTTGTAGTGTAGGTAGTTCTTTCCTTAAATTGAAGTTTCTCATATATATCAATTATCAATTTTCAATAATGAATGAATCTTCAATTGACCTTACAACCAATACCTAGTTTACCTCGTCAGTATGTATATGCAATAAAAGTGCTAATAGCCTTTAGATGACTTGAGTAGGCTTCTAAAAGTCTGATAGTTAGTCTACTTCTTGGCTTGCTATAGTAATTAGTCAATATTTTCTAACTCTATTATCTTTTTTTTTAGTCAATTTTGCTCAAAAATTTCTTTCATGG
This sequence comes from Calamus simplicifolius, assembly GCA_900491605.1. NCBI lineage: Eukaryota > Viridiplantae > Streptophyta > Magnoliopsida > Arecales > Arecaceae > Calamus > Calamus simplicifolius. Next base: position 122,848 of record UESW01001671.1, on the reverse strand, counting down.
CACATGATATAAAAAAAATTTAATATTTTTTTTAAAAAATGTCATAGTGTTTTCAAAATATTTTTTAAAAAGGTTTTTCTTATCCCCAAACTTAATTCTCATTGTCCTCAATGGAGTAAGAAAGAATAAAACAAGAAAAATTACCACCTAGATGATATATGCCTCATGTAATATTAGGAATGACCGTGAGGAGTAGTCTCTTATTCCTAAAAATAAGAACCACTAAAATAAAGGTCAAAAAATAAAATTTTGGGCTGCCTTTCAAAAAGTGCTAAGTTTAACATCTTCAGCCAGACATCATGGCTCACTTTGATTATCATTGTCAAGGAGTTTGATGATCTCTTTCCTTACTACTTCCTTCATAGTTGGTTTAAGTTTTTTTTTTTTTAAGTCTCTTATAGGCTTGGTTTTTTTCCTTAAGTGAATCCTATGTTGAACAATCGAGAGGCTAATCCCTTTTATGTTAGCCATGGTCCATCCTAATTTTCTTTATTCTTCTTATTCAATAGTTTTCCTTCTTATGAGGAGTCTCTGTCGGTTGAAATAGTCATAGGCAGGGTTTCTGATGGACCTAGGTATGCATAGTTGAGATGCTTGGGAAGTGGTTTCAGTTCTAATTTGGATGCTTCCTTTATTGATGGTTTGGGTAATGGTTCAGGTACTTTCCCTAGTGGTTCAGTTAAAAATTTTTATTTTAATTTTTTATCAATTATAGCAACCTCATTAATTTGCTCCCCACTTTGGTTTATGCAGATTTCTAGGTCAAGCTCTTCGTCACTAAGGTCAATTTGATTATAAATAGTATCATGAAATAATGAGTCGCTCGTTTGATGTGTATTGGTAAGATTGAAAATATTAAGATTAATTGACATATTATCAAAGAAAAATTTTGTTAATCCATTTCGTCAATTAATTAGGGCATTAGCTATGGCCAAAAATGGTCTACCTAAAATCATTGGGATGTGGCTCTTTAGGTCTGTTACCGGCCCAGTTTCTAAAATTACAAAGTCCATCGGATAGATAAAGTCACTAACTTTGATCAACACATCCTCTACTATTCCCTTATGTACTTGTAAAGAGTGATTTGCTAGTTGTAGGGTCATTTTCATAAGCTTTAGTTTTTCCAATCCTAGTTGCTCATATACAGAGTATGGCAATATATTAACACTTGCCCCTAAGTCTAATAGAGCCCTATTTATGAGGGTGTTCCCCATAATGAATGAAATAGTGGGTAACCCTGGATCTTTGTATTTCATTGGCATATAATTTGATAGGTAAGACCTCACATTGTCTGCCAGAAAGGCTCTCTTGGGCACATTAGTGGTCATCTTTTTGGTACATGATCCTTAGAGAATTTGGCATAGGATGGGACATATTGGATCATGTCCAGTAAGGGAATGTTCACTTTAACTTGCTTAAAGACCTTTAGGCTAAATTTCAATTAAACTTAAGTCTATTTGAGAATGGTGCTACAACCCTAATTTTTTGTCTCTTTCTAACATGGGCTGAGCTGGTGGGTTGGGCATTACATTAGATTCTAATGCCTCAGGTATTTCGGGCTAACCCAACTCAATAAGTTATTCAGGTGGTGGGACTTCTAATTCTTCTTCATATGTACCCACGTGGTTATCTATTTGTTTTCCATATCTTAATGTATGAATGACACTTAGTTGGTTAATTTGGGCTCCTTGTTTTGATCCTTGGATGTTTAGGTTCCTTGGGTTAGCTTCGGACTGACTTGGTAGCTTACCCTATTCTCTTTCACTGAATGCTGTGGCTAGTTGACCTATCTGGGTTTCTAGTTTTGCAATGGATTATGTGTGTGAGTGAGTTGAGTATTCATTTCTAGCCCTTTCAATGCTTATAGCATACATTCTCTTCGAAAGTAGGATCATGATTATTTGGTGAAGGTTGAGGAGCACTTGGATATTGGGAATACAACATGCTTCTGAATTGGGTCTCATGATGGTTAGGCCTAATTGATGTTGGACTGATGATAGGTAGGGGTTTCCATAAAAAATTTGGATGATTTTGCCATATAGGATTGTAAATATTTAAATATGGATCATTTTCTGATTTAGGAGCCATTCGGGTTTGGGCTTGGTGAGCTTGCTCCTAAACAAGCTCAGAAAATTGGTATGTGGCTAGACATTCACCTATAGAATGGGTCGGACTCGAACAGATTATACAAACCTAATGTAATTGAGTAGATGAGGAAGATGTACTTCTAACTTGTAGAATTCGGTCAAGTTTTTGAGATAGTTCATCAACTTTGATATAGATGTCTATAGACTGACCTATATTGTATATTCCACCTCTCTTAGGTTCTATGGGAGGATCTCTATGGGCAGCAGACATGTGGTGCAAGAAATTTTCACTTAGAGTTTTAAAAAGCTGCCATGCCTCATGTTTATTTTTTAGCATAAATGATCCTCCACATAAGGCATCCACCATTTGTCAGTGCCTTTCTGACAATCCATCATAAAAACATTGAACTAACTGCAATTTAGGTATTGCATGGTGTGAATATTTTCTAGTTAATTCTTTTAATCTCTCCCATGTTTCATGAAACATTTTTCCCTCTAACTGGGAAAGACTGGTTATGTCTTTTCTGATTTGATTCGTTTTTCCTATAGAAAAAGTATTTCTTGAGAAACTCTCTCTGAAGATGGTTCCAAGTTGAAATTATAACATTATCTAGTGAATTTAACTAATACTTAGCTTTATCTTTTAGGAAGAAAGGGAATAATTTAAGCCTAAGTGCCTCATCGAAAAAATTTTGAATCTTGACAATTGAGCAAATTTTCAAGAATTTATTTAAGTGTTTGTAGGAATCTTCATTTGTAAGTCCATGGAAAGCTGGTAACATTTGGATTACATTGGACTTAATTTCATATTGGACAGCCTCTACTGGGGGGTACTTGTATGCATGGTAAATATGTATATTGTGAAGGGGTGAAGTACTCCTTGAATTGAAGTGATGGATTATTTTATTGATTAAAATCCATAATGCATGCTCTGTTTGCTCTACAAGTTCTCTCTATTTTAGATATTGTGAAGGGGTGAAGTACTCTTGGTCTTAAAGATCCATTTACATAGCCAATGGCTTTTGCTCCAACATGCAACTCAATAAGATCCCATACTCCATTAAATGCTATAGAATTCATCTTCTTTTTCATAGTATCATACCATAAATTGGATTCCTTACAACTTATGGCTTGTGAAAATGTTTTAGGATCATTTTCAGCTCCAATATTATAGTTTGACTCTTGAAGATACACAATATAGTCACTAGAAATTGCTGATTTTCTTTCTCTTGCAGATCTTCTTAATGTTGTAACAACCTCCTCTGTGAAGTTGATTGTTCAACTATCTTTGATAACTCATGAGAGATTGGATCTACTAGTTCATTATTAGTAAATTATGAAATTTCAATGACTGGTTGTATAATGCCCATTTGATCTTGAGGGGGCACTATGAATGATAATCAGTCTATCACTTGAAGTGAAAGGTTGAGTATCAGAATGTTTCCTTTCAGGAATCATGCTCTGCAATTGATCACTCCCACTGATCAAGTCATTCTCAAAAAATTTGGCATTTCTTGATTCCATAATCCTAGTTATGTGAGATGGACAGTAAAATCTATATCCCTTGGATCTCTCAGCATATCCAACAAAATACCCACTAATGGTCCTAGGGTTTAGCTTTTTCTCTTGTGGATTGTACATTCTCACTTCACATGGGCATCTCCATATGCGTACATATCACAAACGTGATTTTTAATCTTTAAATAACTCAATTGGCATTTTGAAAATAGCCCATTGGTTAAAATCCGATTCAATATGTATACGATCGTCTTGAGAGCTTCTGTCCACAAGGACTTAGGCAATTTGGAGCTGCTAATCATGCTCCTCACCATGTCATCAATGTTTGGTTCCTTCTTTCTGCTACACCATTCTGATTAGGTGAGCCAGGTAAACTGTATTGGGCAACAATCCCATGTTCTTGAAAGAACTTCGCAAATGGACCAGACATTTATCCATCTTCAGTGTATCTCCCATAATACTCACCTCCTCTATTAGATCTCATAATTTTTATTTGTTTTACGTATTGTGTCTCTACTTCTGCCTTAATTTTAAAGACATCCAACGCTTCATTTTTATTCTAAAGCAAGTACAAATACATAAATCGTGAGTAGTCATCAATGAAGGAGATGAAGTATTTCAGACCATGAAATTTTATATCCGAACAATAAATGTCTGTATGTATGATCTCTTATAGGTCTGAACTCCTCTTAGCACATTTCTTTGACTTGTTGGCCTGCTTGCCCTTAATGCAGTCCACACAAGTGTCAAAGTAAGTGAAGTCCAAAGTACTGAGTACTCCTTCATTCACTAACCTCTTGATTCTATCTATGGAGATATGGGACCAATCTTCGATGCCACAACATAGAAGAGTTATCATTTACAATACATTTTTTCATGCAACCCTAACATGCATCACTCATGAGTGGTATCATTTTGCAAATTAATATAGAAAAGACCATCAGACAAAGTACAATTCCCAACAAGTTCAGATTTATAATATAAACTGGAAGAAGTATCTGAAAAGTTGAAGGAATAACCCAAAGGTAAAAGTCTTGAAATTAAAATTAAATTCCTAGAAAAACTAGGTACATAAAAGGTCCTTTTTAAATTTAAAATAAAACCACTACTAAGAACTAAAATGCATGCCTCTATAGCTTCCACATGTGAGCGCATCTTGTTTCGTAAAGAGATATACTGCTCACTTTGGTCTTCCTTAGGTTTTGCATACCATGCAAAGTATTATAAATATGGATTGTAGAACCAGAATCAATCCACCATGTGTTATGAATAACATCATCCATATTAGATTCATAACAGACAAATGAGATTGTTTTACCTATCTTTTCAAGCCGAGTCTTGAACTTGATGCAATCATTCTTCATGTGTCCTTTCTTCTTATAGAAGAAACACTTGGATTCCTTCTTAATGTCGGATTAGGGTGATATTTTACTTTTACCCTTCTTCTTGGCCCGTGCCCGATCCTTTCCATTTATAGTCATCATTGCACTCTCACCTAATTCCATCACCAGTCTACCCTCTTCTTGAACACATATGGCCAAAAATTCATTGACTGACCATTTTTCCTTATGTGTTATAGGATATCTTAAATGGTCCATACTGTTGTGAAAGAGTATTTAAAATGTAGTGCACTAGAAAGAACTCAGATATTTCAACCTCAAAAGTCTTTAGTTGAGTTGCAATGTCCCTCATTTGCATAATGTGCTCAGGCACACCTCTCACTCCAGTGAGCTTTACAGATGAGAACTTTAGAATTAGGGTGCTGGCAAGAGCTTTGTCTAAATTACTGAATTGCTCATCAATGGCCTTTAGTAGCTCCCTGACATACTCATGCCTATTGACTGAACCACGTATACCAACAGAGATTTTTATCTTTATGAACATTGCACTCAAACGATTAGATTGCTCCCAACATTTATAAATCACAATCTCACTATGAGTGCTGGTCTGAGTAACTGAAGGTGGTTCATATTTCCTTATAGAATAATCAATGTCCATCCATCCCACATGAAGGAGAATTCTCTCCTTCCAAACTTTATAGTTATCATCCCTCAATTTAGGTAAGTCACATTTTATATCAGAGAAATTTATAGGTTGCATAACTGGAAAATTAAACATACATGCTTACTATCAAAAATTGGGAATAATAAAAATGCTTTACCAATGTAAATTATGCATTTAGAAAATAATGAATCTACTGACATAAAACTTGCATATGGGCTAAAGCTCTAATTCAATTTGATTCACTTAAGTATGTACGATAAAACTATCAAATTATATTCCTTCTTTCTAATTCCTATGGATAGATTAGAAAAATATAATTTGATATTTTATTTTAATTAATTATACAAAAATAAAAAAATTTCTATAGGATAAATTTTATTATATCCATATAATTAATTGCAATTAATGTCTATTATTTATGTAATTCAATAACTTTATTATATAATTTTACTACTCCTTAATTATTTAAATTATATTAATCACTTAGACATTATTTAAATTTTATGCCCAATAGTTTATATCTCAATCCAAAATTTCTCAATCACCTTTCTCAACATGGGTGTGGCCCAGGCTGGACAGGTGACCCAGCCTGATGCGCTTGATGCCTGGGCCAGCCGACCGCAGCCTAGGCTAGCGCCTGGGCCAGTCCGCTGTAGCCCAAGCTGGGTGGCCTAGGCCAGTCGGTTGCTGTTCTAGCCTAGGCTGGGTGGCCTTGGGCCTAGCAATTGGGCCAGCCTAGTGGCTGGGCCAGCTTGGCCACCTGGCCTAGGCTGGGTGAGGCATCCATACCATTTTTTTTAATTCTTGTATGGCCTACCACGTGGACCTCAATCGCACATCTCCCAAAAAATGCATTGCATGCAAAAAAATCTATGCTCCACCACTCAGGAAAGGATATTCCAGTATCCCAGGCATCTCCACTAATAAAGGGATTTGTGCTTCATTCGTAAGCCAAAACAAAGCCCTCTTTCCATGTTGATAGCCATGGTAAGCTCAAAACAAGAAGAGGGAAATAAACCCGGGTGATTCAAACTGAGGTTTTGGATTAAGAATCCAAGCCCTTAACACCATGCCATCATCCTTTCTTTAAACTTTTATTAGTTTTCTTTTATTTAAACCATACTTAAGAATAAAAGAACAATAGAACTAAATCTGATGGACATGAACAGTCTTCTTGGTGACCTATTTACTCTTCTGATACGTTGGGTTAAACGCACTAAGATGCTACAAGTAGCCTCCCTTATTGGTATATTCCTAATATCCCTACCATATGCCCATTGGATCAAATAATTCAGGGTACTACCAGTAGCCTCCCCTTAAGACTATCCCTAGATGAGATAAATAGAGACAAAAAATGCCTTGCTCCTCTTTATCAAATAAAATGCACTAAGATGCTACCAGTAGCCTCCCTTATTAGTACATTCCTAATATCCCTACCATATGCTTATTGGGTCAAATAATTCAGGGTACTACCAGTAGCCTCCCCTTAAGACTATCCTTAGATGAGAGAAATAGAGACCAAAAATGCCTTGCTCCTCTTTATCAAATAAATGATATAATGATTGTTTCACGGGGATTTTATTAGATCCGTAAATTAATGGAAACAATCCCAATAAACAAAGCATAGGCATTTTTATAGACTCTGATACCAAATGATAGACTAAAATTATATTGATCACTATTGCCTGTTTGTCAAACTAAATAATATGCATATCAAATATGCGAAAATATGGGACCAATAAATTTATCATAATAAAATGTAAACAATGAATAGATATATAAATACCTTTAGCCATTGATCAATGCAAATGGATTGATATTTCTTCAGATCAGGGTAAGGCTCTTCCACACCTTATGGTCTCTCTCAGTGATGGTGTAAAAATTTTTGTATAGACTAAGGGCAGGGACCTTACCATTTTATTTTGCTTTATACCTTATCTGTCCATCATAGAGGGTGCTTCAAACCGATATAGTTGAAGGATATTTATCTTAATAGTGGATTCAAATTTTGAATCCACGTAATCCCTCGATATCAAATATAGGACCATCTTAATCATATCTAACCGATACGCTTAATGAAAAAAAAACCAACAAGCTTAAAACCATCAATTTCTTTTATTTTTCTCCTATTTACTTAGTCTTTTGCAAGCAAACTATATAAATTATCCATCTAATCATTATATTTATTAATTCCTTTTTTGTAAATAATCCTATGTTCTAAGTTGCTAAACGTATTTTATTTTATTTTTTTGACTAAATTTTTTTATGAGAACTCATGCTTATTTTCTACCATATATGAATATCGTTGTGACACATCACCTATAGGGACCATCATAGCCATGCTTGTAAAATTTTTCACTATATAACATTGATGTAGCATGCCATAAGTTCAACAATTTTCTCTATTGGATTTATATTCATAATGTGTGATTATAATTTTTTTTGACAATCAATCTACTGCAACCTTCTTTTTATATATAAACTTGATAAATGGTTGAAGTTATAATGCATGTTCTGCTAATAAAAACAAAATTATGGACATCTAATAACAAGTTAGAAAAGTCTATGCTAGGAGGAAAGAGATTTATTTTTATGAAGATGGAGATCTAAGATCCCGATACTCCACCAACTCAAAGAGTCAAACAATCGATACTTTCTATCAACGTCTAAGCAAAAACAATGAATTGTAATAAAAACTATGCCAACCCTAGCTCAGCTTTCTCCAAGGTCAACAAATCATACCATTCCAGCCGGCTCAGTTAACCCAATCCAGATCTATGATCGTATAAATCCAGTCAAGAATTCAACCAAAAAAAAAGTCCATCATCAGAATTCACAAAGCCCAACCCAAGAACGCTGAATCCCTCTCGAAAACATGCAAATTATCACTGCTTTCATCACTCTACCCATTCCAAGCTACCAAAATTAGAAATCCCACAAAAAAAAGAGCTTCCAAAGATCAAGACATCAAAGATGCTCAAGATCTGTTCATTCTGATCAAAATCTAAGACCGAAAACACAAATCCGTTTCCTTCCACTTTCTCTTAGACGAGTCTAGACCCAACAAATCCATATATACTCCATGTAGAAGTATGCTGGATGGTTTAAAAAAGAAAAGGAAAAAGCTATGTTCTTACCTATTCTATTTCTTACCTATTCTATTTCGTTGCCGGAATGGGATCTAGCCATTGGCAAGAAGAATATATAAGCTCTGTTCTTTCTTTGAAACAGGGCCTTCAAACAATATTAAGCATCCTATTCCCAAAAAAGCTCAACTCTAATCCTTCCTAAATGATTCTTGAATTCTAGAAGAAGCAAAAGAAGGATTTAGGGATTTTATAGGTCTATTACCTTGTCATATTCGCCACCGGAGGGAATAAAAACTCACCCACTAATCCAAACCGACGGTCTATTTTCCTAGACAAAGATTGCCAAAAAAATCAAGTAAACTCTAATTATCTTACTAAATTTATTTAAGATTTCTATAATTCAAATATTAGAGAGCATATAGATTAATTTCCAAGGTCTTACCATGGGTTTTATCAAATTAAATCCGATCATGAATTTGGCTTCAAGGAAGAAGGCTCCTTCCTGCAACCTCCAATCTACCACAACCTTCAATGCCGAATTTTTAAGCCAAAGCTATCCATGGTGATGACCGACGACCATGGCTAATGGCGACCAAAGATTATCGTTATCTTTAATGGAGATATGGCTTAGAGATGAGCCCTATCCCCTCACTGTTCATAGGGACAACAGTTCATTTTCCTCCTAGAGATGAGCTCTATCCGGTAGCTTTTTTTTTAATTACTTGACCCAATATAGAGCCCATGCTAATCAAAAAGAATTTTATGTTTTAAAAAATTCATCTTATTAAATTCTTATCTTTTCATTATAAAAATTAATATTTATATAAAAATATAAGATTTTTAGTTTTATATAATTAGGATAATATTGTAAATATATAAATTATAAGGGTAAAATAATAATATTATGTAAGCTCGATCAAGTTCGTGAGCTTTTCGAGCCGAGTATTTTAATACTCAAAATTGATTCGATAATATACTTGAGTAACTCAAGCTCAAGTTCTACTTGATAGCATACTCGAGTAGCTCGAGCTCGAGCTTGACTCGATAAGCAACGAGTCGATTTCGAGTATTTCTTGAATCAATTTCGAGCTATTCGCGAGCTATCTCGACTCAATTGCATCTCTAGGCATGAATATGGAGAATAGATATTTTAGCTATGTATGAATATGTAGCATTTATGGATAACCATTATAGATAAAAAATTCAAAAGTAAATGTGGAGTGTGAATAACATGCCTCAAACCCGCTACCTGATTTGGGATCATCAGTCGCGTGCCCTTAGGTTGTGACTTTAAAGACATGCAAGGCATGACAAATTATCACTTCTAAACAATCATGTCTTAGCCAAAATAAAATATATACTACAATATCATCAAAAAGAAATTGTTTATTACATATCTTTAAAATACAATAAACTCTCTAGTTTATCTGCTCACTCCTCTCCATAGTGACATCTTGAGAATCTATAAAATATGGTAAAAATGATATAAACTTACAATTCAATGAGTATCCATTTCTATATTTTAATCAAGTAATGTATATATTAAAATAAATTTAACATCATCTTGCTAAACATCATACTACAAAACTATATATCAATTATAAAGAAAATTTTTGTTGAAAAAATTATTGAGAAATTATTTACCCAATTATTGATTTTGATGATTAACATAAACCATGAGTATATTCATTGTGTTTCTGATAGATTTGATAAGTGTTTCAGGAATTAAGATCGGTTATTTATCCAAATGGTACTTAGAAATCAGTTTTGAATTGAATTTTAATGGGATTTATTTAAGTTCAGAACTTGAAGCCGACACCTAGAACCACTCGAGCCGACTCCAGAACAATTCTAGATTTTTGGCATGGTTCGAAGTCGACACCTAGAGTTTCGAAGCCAACACCTGAAATTTCGGAGCCGACACCCGACCTGATGGAGCCGACTCTAACCTGAGTTACATAGACTATATTTTTTGGAGCGATTTCTGGAGCCGACACATCAAAAATCGGGAGCCGACTCCAGTCAGCAGGGAGTCGACACTTTGCAAAGTCAGAGCCGACTCTATGTCGAATTAATTTTTGCTATTTATGGAAAGATGATCTGGAGTCGACACATGAAAAGTTGGAGTCAACTCCAACCTGTCAAGGATCAGCTCTAACGGAAAGATGATTTTCAAAAGTGCCAGATCAGCTCTAACGGATATATTTTCTCACCTAACTCTCAACGGATCTATTTTCTTGCATGGAGAATCATCCAAGGTACTTTGTAACGGCTATTTTCTCACCTAATCTCGGATTAAGACTCTATAAAAGGAGGGATTTGTCCATTTGAAAAGAAGAACAAGAAATAGAGAGAAAATAGCAGAAAAATTAAGAGATATTTAAAGAAAAAATCTCTGAGTTCACATCTATCTTTCAAAGAGAGATTCAAGAGAAATCCTAAGCCCTAAAAGTTCAAATTCGGAGGATTGTCAAAAGAAAAGAGAAGAAGAGCAAAAGCCCTATTTCCACAAAGTTCTCTCCAATAGATTCCGATCAAGAATTAGAGCTGAAGCTTGATTCAACCATTCAAAAGAGAGAAGGAAAAGAAGAAAGAAGAAAAGCTCAAATCCACTTGGCTTCAATCAGGCTTTTCTTACCCTTGTTTATTTACATTGTTTATTTGCTCAATTTAAGGAGCTTTCCATTATTGTAAACATTACCATGATTTGCTATGTACTAATTCAATCAGAGGATTAAATTAGTTGAGGTAGTTTACCTCAGAAACAAGCTAGTTTAGCTTAAGGTTGGGTTTTGTGCTGGTGAACCTGTGAAAACCGGCTAGGTTCGTTGTGACCCCGTGTAAAACAACAAGTTAGAGTTGTGAGCTTGTAAAACAACTCAACTATATTCAGTGGATTATAATGTGGACCCAAGAGTTGTTTGGGAGTAGACGTAGGTGTGGGATACACTGAACCACTATAAATATCTTGTGTTTGTAGTGATTGTCTCTATATCTCTCTCTCTTATTGTGTTTTACATTATTGCTTTACTTCACAAGTTCACTTAATCCTTGTGAGATAGGTTTTAAGTTTTAAGTGTTAAATTTTTAAAGAACCTAATTTACCCCCCCTCTTGGGTTACCATATGGGCCAACAATTGGTATCAGAGCTAGTGCTCATTTCTAATTGATCTAACGATCAATAGTTAAAGATCCAAATGGTAACACAAGCTGGATCATCTTTTGCTGAAGGTCAATCCACTAATAGGCCACCTCTGTTTAATGGCTCTAATTATTCATATTGGAAAGCAAGAATGAGGATTTTCATTCAAGCTTTAGATTATGAATTATGAAGTGTCATTACAAATGGACCTAGTACACCCACATACATTGTAGATAGTTCAATAGTTCCTAAGCCCGAAAAGGATTGGAATGAGAATGATAGGAAAATGGCTTAGCTCAATGCAAAAGCCATGAATGTTTTATATTGTTCTTTGGATGCAAATGAATTCAACAGAATATCTACTTGCATTTCAGCCAAAGAAATTTGGGATAGACTAGAAGTTACCCATGAGGGTACTAACCAAGTAAAAGAATCCAAAATCAACATTCTAGTGCACAAATATGAATTGCTTAGCATGGAACAAACTGAATCAATCACATGCATGTACACTAGATTCACTGATATTGTTAATGGTTTGAAAAGTCTTGGTAAGACTTATACTAATTCTGAATTGGTGTGTAAAATTCTTAGATATCTTCCAAGAACATGGGAAGCAAAAGTAACTGCAATCCAAGAAACCAAAGACTTGAATGTTCTACCTTTGGAGGAGCTATTTGGATCTTTGATGACCCATGAGCTGACAATGAAGCAGCATCAAGAGGAAGAAGTCAAGAAGAAAAGAACCATAGCACTTAAGGCTGTAGAAAAGGAAATAAGCAGCAGTGAGGAAGAAGAAGATGATGAAACATCTCTCCTTGCAAAGAAGTTTAGAAAGTTTATGCAAAGAAGGAGACCCTTCCATAAAAGGAAATCAGGAATTAAAATGGAAGGAGAAAAGGAAAAAGAAAAAGACAAAGAGAAAGAATCCTTGACATGTTATGAATGCAAAAAGCCAGGGCATTTTCGATCTGAATGTCCTCAACTAAAGAAGGGTTACAAGAAGAAGAAAAAAGCCTATGTTGCAACTTAGAGTGATAGTGAAGAGTCTTCATCTGTTGGTCCAGATAGCAACCCAAGAGGGGGGATGAATTGGGTTTTTCAAAAATTAAAATCCTTTTAAAAACGATCCCCCAGCGGAAGTGAAAACTTAGATGTATACGAATTAAAACAGAGTATGCAAAGATAGAGAGTAAGAGACAAGGAAACAATCACTGTAAACACAAGGATTTTATAGTGGTCCGGTATACCTACACCTACATCCACTCCCAAGTACCTCTTGGGTCCACACTATAATCAAACTGATTACAACAGAGTTGTTTTGCAAGCTCACAACTCAAACTTGTTGTTTTCCTGGGTGCACAACGAACCCAGCTGGTTTTCAAGGCTCATCAGCACACAACCTTACAACACAAGCAAACTGCTTGCACAAGGCTAACAGCCTCAACAGAATCAATCCTTTGATTGACCCAGCAAACAATAACATTTTTACAAATTTAAAAGCTCCTCCAATGAGCAAATATACAATAATAGAACAAAAATAAAGAGATAGGAATCAAAGCCTGATTTGCAGATCTTGGTGGCTTGCTTCTCCTCTTCTCTTGAGTAGATCTTCCTTTAGAATGCTCTTGAAGCTCAGAAGATTAGAAAACTAGGGCTTGCTTCTTCTTTTGTGATTTCTTAAAAATGAAACCAAGAAAGCTTGAAATCTCTCTCTTTTCTTTTGGAAAATCAGTACAATCTTCCCTTTTGAATCTTCCCTCTTTTCTCTTTTGATATTCTGATGGATTTCACTCTTGTTCTCTCATTTTCGGATGCAACAGAAACCCCTTCTTATAGATCCTTCTTAATCCATAAATAGCTAAAAACTATCTGTTAGAAATAAGTGTAAGAAGGATTAGAACCAAATATGGTAATACCCGTTGGGATTAAAAAGATAAAAGTAGAGTTTAGAGACGTTCTGACAGTTCTGGAGTCATATCTGACAATCTGGAGTCGACTCTAACTTTTCTGGAGTCGGCTCTAAATCGAAAATCCCCAATCCGCTCGATATGGAGTCATCTCTGACTTTTCTGGGGTCGACACGAAAATCTTCAGGAGTCGACTCTAACAGTCCAGGAGTCGACTCTAAGTCATGACTAGAAAAACTATCGTTCTATTCTTTTTGTTGGAGTCGGCTCTAACAGTACAGGTGTCGACTCTAAGTCTGTGCTGATTTCCGGAGTCGACTCTGCGATTCCATGTGTCGACTCTAATGTCTACAATCTTACCTTGACATTAGATTCGAACTAGAACTTGATTTATCTTATGATTTTGATTAATAAATCAAATCATAAACTGAAAAACTTAACCAAAATCATTAGTAACTTCAAATGTTATACTCAAATAGTTTTGTTAATCATCAAAATCAATAATTGGGTCAACAATCTCCCCCTTTTTGATGATGATAAAAACTTTGAGTATATGCATTAAAAATTCATTTGAACTAAGAGTTATAGACATTGTTAAAGCTTTAAAACTTCCTAACAAAGAATTTGATGCCAATTTTCAAAATGAACTTTAAAAACATACTTGAGTTATATTATAAACAGCAATCAAGATGATTTAACATAGAAAATCATTAAGCTCCCCCTGCATTGAATAACTCCCCCTATGCAAGGTACATGTAAATAAACTGAAATCGATTGATCATATTTGATACCAATTGATTATAATTTTTAGATTTCTCTCCCCCTTTTTGAGATATGCCAATTGATTAAAACATATTGAAATCTTATAAATCTTATATTCTTTCATTCTCTCTTATATTCTTTCATGATCTCTTCTTTATGCATATACAATTTTCTCTCCCCTTTTTTGTTATCAGCAATAAGGTGAATTTAAAAATAATAATGTAGGTTATCAGAGCGAGGTTGTTGGTTCATTCAATTATAGAGATAGTAAACTTCATTGATTGTAATTGCTCCTTATAGACAAATAAAAAGATAATTATATTTCAATTCAAGATGCATTACATGTGTCTATCAAAATACATTCACATTAAGGTACCATATCAAGTAGAAATTCCTAGATACAAGCTAACACAGTATAGTAAACTAGAAATCCTAAGATACAAACTAGAATATGAAAAACTAATCTTAGGTTTCTAAAAGGTAGGGTATCACTATAGGAAATAGAAGGTCAATCAAACATGTTTGTATACAATTTTCTTCAGATGACCTATCAGTTCCATAATCTCATCCTTTTGTGATTTCTTAAAACCTTCAAGACAATCTTCAATCATTGTAACAACAAAATCTATATCTCTTCTTAACTGACCAGTAGTGTCTAGATAAACTCTAGATCCATCTGCGATCCCTTCCAACCTTTCAAAAATCTTATAAAGCTCAGATGACAGGGTATCCACAGATCTATCCAAAGTAGATGCAATCATGTCAAGTTTAGAACTGATCTCCTCCTTAAACTGTCTGAAGTCATCTCTCATCTGATAAATCTCATTGGTCCTCTGACTGTCATACTCAGCTAATAATGCTCTGAGCTGACTAATCTGCACATCTGAAAATCTTCCAGATACAAATACTGTCTGAGGTAAAGGTGAAGAATATGTGCTCGGTCCAACCTCAGAAGGTCCAGCAGTAGATGGTCCCACAACAGATGGGTCAGGGACTGATGGTCCTGCAACATATGGTCCAGGGATGTCCTCTGCTCGGCCTCCTCAACTCTGGCCTCCTCTGCTCTACCCTCCCATCCTCCCTTTATCCAAATACCATTTACCTTCCTGAAGCCCATACGGTGAATGGTAGAGACACTGTAGTAGTCTGTATGCCTTAGTTTCCTCAGTGGCTCATTATCCATGATCAACACACCTTGGCTTCTAAATACCAAAGTCAGAATCATACCATATGGCAATGTGGATCTCTTCTTGGTAGCTGCCTCTGCCATATAGCCTATCATCATCCCAGCTAAATTTACTGGCTGCCCGTTGATGATGCAATCCATCAGCAAGATGTCTCACTCTGAGACATACTCAAATCTGCCTATCTTTGGAAATAAGATCCTTCCGCAGATGTTATGAAGAAGCCTAAGTTCCAAATTCAGTTGATTTACCAAAATCTCCTCAAACTTAGATACTTCTCTCCCCAACATCCTAGATAGGGCACCACCACGATCATCATGCTGATACTCATTTATTCCAATAGTGGGCATCTCTAACAAATTTCCAAGAATCTCAGCAGAGATTACAACTCTTGTTCCTCTAACATAACTTACTAAACATCCCTCTCCTCTACTCAAATCATTGTAGAACTCTCTTACGAGGGTAGGGTAGGTAGGAACATCCAAAGAACAAACTTTTTTCCATCCCATTTCCTTCAATTGACGACCAATAGTAAAACCCTCCGAAGCAAAGAAATCGAAATCAACTTTTCTTCTGGTTGTGATAGCCTTACCCGCTAATTGGTCGACATGTGGAGAAGATGGAGATGGTGGAGAAGCCTCTCGGGTGGCAGAAGATGAAGAAGACGATGCTTGTCTTCGAATCGTGCGACGCCTCATGGGACCGGCCGAACCTCTAACAATCGCACGCCTTTTAGGAGCCATAGGGTTTGATTGGAATGAGTAATCAAGAGATTTGAAGGGTTTGGAGGGGTTGGAATCGGTTTGGAACGGCTCTAGAGAGTATTTGGAGATGATAGAATCCGAATAGGTGTCGACTCCGCCTTTATATTTTGATATAGGTTCACTTAGAGTCGACTCCCGCAAAGTGAGGTGTCGGCTCCGAACCGGAAAATCTGTCAGTGCCCGAATTAGAGTCAGCTCTGCAGAAGCAGGTGTCGGCTCTAATTGCCCAGACTGAACATCAAAAATAAATGTGTCGACTCCACAAACTGAAGGTGTCGACTCCACAAAAGTTTCAGTAAAAAATTTGAATTTTAAGGATTTGAAACTGATCAAATTGAACATCAAACTCTAGATAAGTGTTCTTTAATAATTGGAGAAACAATGAATCAATTTTCTAGATAAATTTCCTTATTGAACATAGAGGATTTTCAAGAAATTGATGAAGTCTAGATAGTTGTTGTCCTTAAGAGTTTCAGAAAATCATTCTAAAGGATCACAAACTCCTAATTCTCCTCTAAGATAACAAAATCTTTCTTCACTTAATGGTTTGGTAAAGATATCAGCTAATTGTTCATTAGTATTCACATATTCAAGACAAACATCATTGTTAAAAACATGTTCTCTAATAAAGTGATATCTGATTTCTATGTGTTTAGTTCTAGAGTGTTGGATTGGATTTTTCGTTAGATTGATGGCACTAGTGTTATCACATCTAATAGGAATTTTATCAAGTGTGATACCATAATCTTCAAGTTATCGCTTAATCCAAAGGATTTGAGCACAGCAACTTCCAGCTGCAACATACTCTACCTCAGCAGTGGATAATGCAACCGAATTTTGCTTCTTGCTAAACCAAGAGATTAAGTTACTTCCTAGAAGTTGGCATGCACCACTTGTACTCTTCCTATCTAATTTACAACTAGCATAATCAGAATCAGAATAAGCAATTAACTTCAAAGTTGAGTCTCTAGAATACCATAATCCTATATTTTTAGTTCCATTTAAGTATCTAAAGATTCTTTTAACATCAATTAAATGTGATTCTTTAGGATTAGATTGATATCTTGCACATAGACAAACAGAAAACATAATATCTGGCCTACTTGCAGTTAAGTAAAGAAGTGATCCGATCATACCTCGGTAATGCTTCTGATCTACTTTCTTACCTTCTTCATCCTTGTCCAGCTTGCATGAGGGACTCATTGGCGTACCAAGAGGTTTAGCAGATTCCATACCAAACTTCTTGAGTACTTTCCTTTGTGTACTTTGTTTGGTTAATGAAAATCCCCGCTTTCTCTTGCTTGATTTGAAGTCCAAGGAAGAAGTTGAGTTCTCCCATCATGCTCATCTCGAATTCTCCCTGCATTAACTTAGCAAATTCTTGACAAAGAAGATTGTTAGTAGCACCAAATATAATGTCATCAACATAAATTTAAATAATTAATAAATTATTTTCTTTTCTTTTTTAAAACAAAGTTTTATCAGCATTTCCTCTAGAAAAATCATTTTCAATCAAAAATTTACTCAATCTATCATACCAAGCTCTAGGTGCTTGCTTTAAACCATAAAGTGCTTTGTGTAATTTGAAGACGTGGTTTGAAAATTCATAATCTTCAAAACCAGGAGGTTGTTCAACATAAACTTCTTCATTTATAAAATCATTTAAAAATGCACTTTTAACATCCATTTGAAATAAGTTGAAATTCATATGACATGCAAATGCAAGCAGTAGTCTAATGGCTTCTAATCTAGCAACAGGTGCAAAGGTTTCATCAAAATCTATACCTTCTTCCTGATTATATCCCTTCGCAACTAATCTAGCCTTATTTTTAATCACCAAGCCATTTTCATCCAATTTATTTCTAAAAACCCATTTAGATCCTATTATAGGGTGGTTTCTAGGTCTGTCTACTAGGGTCCAAACTTGGTTCCTGGTGAATTGGTTTAACTCTTCCTGCATTGCTAACATCCAATAACTATCTTTCTCAGCTTCTCTATAGTTTTGGGTTCTATATGAGATACAAATGCAAGATGATTATTGATATTTCTCATTGATGATCTAGTCCTCACACCTTGAGATGGATCACCTATGATTAGGTCCTTAAGATGACCATAAGCATATCTCCAATCTCTAGGTATATCTTTATCATTATGAGCAGTATCAAAACCATCATCCTTAGGTGAGTCATCATCCTTAGCTTCAGGTTCTTGATCCGAAGATACATTTAGTTTTTCAATACCTCTTTCAATCAAAGATGTATCTTCCTCATCATCAATTTTACCTGATCTTGATGCTAAAGACTCATCAAACACTATATGAATGGATTCTTCTACAACTAAACTTCTTTTATTAAATACTCTATATGCCTTGCTAGATGTAGAATATCCTAGGAAAATGCCTTCATCATACTTTGCATCAAACTTCCCAAGATTGTCCTTACCATTGTTATGAATAAAGCATTTACAACCAAATGCATGAAAATAACCTAAATTGGGTTTCCTATTATGCCATAATTCATAGGGAGTCTTCTTAAGGATAGGTCTAATCAGGGCTCTATTTAGGATGTAACATGCTGTGTTTATAGCTTCTGCCCAAAAATATTTTGGAAGTTGGCTTTCACATAGCATGGTATGGGCCATGTCTTCTAAAGTCCTATTCTTTCTTTCTACAACTCCATTTTGTTATGGTGTCCTAGGTGCTGAAAAATTATGATGTATCCCTTTTTCAAAACAGAAATTTTCAAATAAGTGATTTTTAAATTCAGTTCCATGATCACTTCTAATAGACACTATGGTAGTATTTTTCTCATTTGTGACTTTCTTAACGAATTTCAGAAATATTGAGAAAGTCTCATCTTTGTGAGCCAAAAATATTACCCAAGTGAATCTAGAGTAATCATCTACTATCACAAGACCATATTTCTTTCCTCCTAGACTTGTGGTTCTAGTAGGTCCAAAAAGGTCCATGTGTAGTAGCCCTAGTGGCCTAGTAGTTGAAACAACATTCTTAGATTTGAAAGAAGTTCTTGTTTGTTTTTCAAATTGACATGCATCACAGATTCGATTATTTTTAAAATTTAAACTAGGAATACCTTTAACTTGATCCATTTTCAATAGTTTAGAAATTAGGTGTGTGCTTGCATGACCTAATCTACGGTGCCATAGCCAACCAATCTCATTCATCTTAGCATTATTAGCAACTAAGCAATGATTACTTGGAGATAAATTACTCAAATCAATTAAGTACACATTGCCATAACGTTTACCAATAAGAATAATGCTGTTATCAATGGGATTAGTAACAGTGCAAATGGAAGCTTCAAAGGAAACTTTGAAACCTTTATCACACAGTTGGCTAATACTTATCAAGTTATGCTTAAGTCCATCAACATATAAAACATTATCAATATGAGTAGATGGAGTAATTTGAATCTTACCAATACCCATGATATGGCCTTGACCATTATCACCAAAAGTAACTACTCCACCTCTTTTCGATTCAAGGGTGATGAATTGATCTTTGTCACCCATCATGTGTCTTGAGCAACCATTATCAAGGTAGCACTTTCTTTTCAGTCTGATGGCTGCAAGACACTCCTGCAAAATATTCATATCTTAACTTTAGGTACCTAAGCCTTCTTGGGTCCTTCATGGTTAGATGCAATAAATATTGTTCCTTTGGGAACCCAAATCATCTTTCTTTTATCATGTGGAGTTTTACACATATAAGATTTATGCCCTTTGTTTCCACATTTAAAACAAGTAATATTTGATGATTTTTCAGCATGTACAAAAATATTTTTCAAGGATTTTTGCTTTTTAAGTGGATTATATCCTAATTCAGCTTTATCAAAAATAGCTTTTTGATTGTATAAAATCATATTAAGTTTGATATAGCTCAAAGTAAATTTATCAACTATAGGTTTAAGTCTATCAACTTCATTTTTCAAGCTTTCATTTTTTTCATCAAAAGTTCTTTTTCAACAATATGCTTTTCATTTTCTAAAGATAGATTTTGCATTTGATTTTTCAGATCTTTGTTCTTTGAACTTAATTTTGCAAAATCATCCATTAATTCATAAAAAGCACTATGTAACTCATCGAAAGTAAAGTCATCAAGAAAACTCGGACTTACCTCATCATTGTCCGCCATGAAATATAGATTGGCCATTTCACTCTTCTCTTCCTCTTCGGAACTTGAGCTTTCCGAATCACTCCATGTGGCCATCATTGCCTTCTTTTTGAATCTTCGGGTGCCTTTCTTTAGTTGTGGGAATTCAGATTTAAAGTGACCCGGCTTCTTGCATTCAAAATAGATAACTTCTTTTTCTTTGCCTTTGTCCTCATCTTTTCTAGCAAAGAGCTTTTTCTTTTCAAACATCTTCTTCTTCGTGAATCTTTTAAACTTCCTTATGATGAGTGTCATGTCCTCATCATCACTTTCATCTTCAGATTCATGAGGCTCTTCCATATATTCAGAAATCTTAAGAGTCATAGTCCTCTTCTTCTTTGACTCATCATCATCAACATGTTGCTTAACTTGAAGCTCATGAGTCATCAAGGATCCCAATAATTCTTCCAGGGGTAGGGTACTTAGATCCTTTGCCTCTTATATTGCAGTCACTTTAGCTTCCCAAGTCCTAGGCAAGGAACGCAAAACCTTCCTCACAAGATTAGAATTATCATAAGATTTACCAAGACTTTTTAGACCATTAACTATATAAGTAAATCTTGTAAACATATCAGAAATAGATTCATATGCATCCATTTTAAACAATTCATACTTATGAACTAGCATGTTAATCTTGGATTCCTTGACTTGATTTGTTCCCTCATGGGTAACCTCAAGTCTATCCCATATTTCCTTAGCAGAAATGCAAATAGATATACGATTGAATTCATTTGCATCTAATGAGCAGTACAAAACATTCATTGCCTTGGCATTAAGTTGTGCCAATTTTTATCCTTTGCATCCCATTCCGTTTCCGGTTTAGGAATCTCCATGCCATTAATTCTAGCAGTGGGTGTGTGTGGTCCATTGACTATAATGCTCCATAGATCATAGTCAAGTGCTTGAATGAAAATTTTCATTCTAGCCTTCCAATAACCATAGTTTAAGCCATTAAACAAGGGTGGTCTATTAGTAGATTGGCCTTCGAAAAAAGATGAACCAGCTTGAGTTGCCATGTGGATCTTTGACTCTTGATCGTTAGATCAAATCAAATGAGCACTAGCTCTAATACCAATTGTTGGGCCAGATAGCAACCCAAGAGGGGGGGTGAATTGGGTTTTTCAAAAATTAAACTCCTTTTAAAAATGATCCCCTAGCGGAAGTAAAAACTTAGATGTATATGAATTAAAATAGAGTATGCAAAGATAGAGAGTAAGAGACAAGGAAACAATCACTGCAAACACAAGGATTTTATAGTGGTTCGGTGTACCTACACCTACATCCACTCCCAAGTACCTCTTGGGTCCACACTATAATCAAACTGATTACAACAGAGTTATTTTGCAAGCTCACAACTCAAACTTATTGTTTTTTTGGGTGCAAAACGAACCCAGCTGGTTTTCAAGGCTCACCAGCACACAACCTTACAACACAAGCAAACTGCTTGCACAAGGCTAACAGCCTCAACAGAATCAATCCTCTGATTGACCCAGCAAACAATAATATTTTTACAAATTTAAAAGCTCCTCCAATGAGCAAAATACAATAATAGAACAAAAATAAAGAGATAGAAATCAAAGCCTGATTTACAGATCTTGGTGGCTTGCTTCTCCTCTTCTCTTGAGTGGATCTTCCTTTAGAATGCTCTTGAAGCTCAGAAGATTAGAAAACTAGGGCTTGCTTTTTCGTTTGAGATTTCTTCAAAATGAAACCAAGAAAGCTTGGAATCTCTCTCTTTTCTTTTGGAAAATTAGTATAATCTTCCCTTTTGAATCTTCCCTCTTTTCTCTTTTGATTTTCTAATGGATTTTACTCTTAATTTTCTGATTTTTCTCTCTTGTTCTCTCATTTTCGAATGTAATAGAAACCCCTTCTTATAGATCCTTATTAATCCATAAATAGCTAAAAAATATCCGTTAGAAACAAGTGTAAGAAGGATTAGAACCAAATATGGTAATAGCCGTTGGGATTAAAAAGATAAAAGTAGAGTTTAGAGACGTTCTGACAGTTCTAGAGTCATATCTGACAATCTGGAGTCAACTCTAACTTTTCTGGAGTTGGCTCTAAATCGAAAATCCCTAATCCGCTCGATCTGGAGTCGTCTCTGACTTTTTGGGGTCGACACGAAAATCTTCTGGAGTCGACTCTAACTGTTCAGGAGTCGACTCTAAGTCGTGACCAGAAAAACCATCGTTCTGTTCTTTTTGTTGGAGTCGGCTCTAATAGTACAGGTTTCGACTCTAAGTCTGTGCCGATTTCTGGAGTCGACTTTGCGATTCCATATGTCGACTCTAATGTCTGCAATCTTACCTTGAAATTAGATTCGAACTAGAACTTGATTTATCTTATGATTTTGATTAATAAATCAAATCATAAACTGAAAAACTTAACGAAAATCATCAGTAACTTCAAATGTTATACTCAAATAGTTTTGTTAATCATCAAAATCAATAATTGGGTCAACATCATCCGAAGAAGAACAAAAAAAGGTTGCAAACATATGCTTCATGGCAAACGATGAAAATAAGGTAAATTTTGAAGCCCAAGATGACTTTACATTTGATGAATTGTATGATGCTTTCAATGAGTTAGTTAGTGATTTTAAGATTTTGAGAATGAAAAATAAATCTTTGAAAATTAAAAACTTAAATCTTCTCAAAGAGAAAAATGAACTAATTCTTGAGGTTAAAAATCTAAAATCTGAAAATGAAAATGATTTAAAAGAAAAGGAATCAATTTCAAACAAAATATTAATTTGAAGAAAGAAATTGATAAACATAAGAACATTGTTGATAAATTTACATATAGCTCAGGAAAAACTAAATTTGCTTTTAAGTAATCAAAGAGTTGTATTTTATAAAGCTGGTTTAGGATATAAACCACACATGAAACAAAAATATGTCAACAATTTCTTTGTAAAGAAAATTGATATTTCATGTTATCATTGCAACAAAAAAGGACATAAATCTTATGAATGAAATTTTAGAAAAACTAATAAGAATTTAAATATTAAAAGCAAGAAAATATGGGTTCTAAAAGGAACAATCTTTATTGCTACTAACCATGAAGGACCTAAGAAAGCTTGGATACCTAAACATAAGATTTGATTATCTTGCAGGAGTGTCTTGCAGCCAAAGGATTAAAACGAAAGTGGTATCTTGATAGTGGCTGCTCAAGATACATGATGGATGACAATGATTAATTCATCACCCTTGAAGATAAAAGAGGAGGAGTTGTTACTTTCGGAAACAATGGCAAAGGCCAAATCATGGGATTTGGTAAAATTCAAATAACTCCATCCACTTTTATAGAAAATATTTTATATGTTGTTGGTTTAAAGCATAACTTAATTAGCATTAGCCAATTGTGTGATAAAGGTTTCAAAGTTTCATTTGAAGCTTCTATTTGCACTGTTTCTAATCCCATTGACAATAGCATTATATTTGTTGGAAATAGAAATGGCAATGTATACTTAATTGATTTAGACAATTTGTCTACTAGTAATCATTGCTTAATTGCTGATAATGCTAAAGTAAATGAGATTGGATGGCTATGACAAGGATTAATTCATCACCCTTGAAGTAAAAGAGGAGGAGTTGTTACTTTCGGAAACAATGACAAAGGCCAAATCATGGGATTTGGTAAAATTCAAATAACTCCATCCACTTTTATAGAAAATGTTTTATATGTTGTTGGTTTAAAGCATAACTTAATTAGCATTAGCCAATTGTATGAAAAAGGTTTCAAAGTTTCATTTGAAGCTTCTATTTGCACTGTTTCTAATCCCATTGACAATAGCATTATATTTGTTGGAAATAGAAATGACAATGTATACTTAATTGATTTAGATAATTTGTCTACTAGTAATCATTGCTTAATTGCTGATAATGCTAAAGTAAATGAGATTGGATGGCTATGACATCGTAGATTAGGTCATGAAAGCACACACTTAATTTCAAAATTAATTAGAATGGATTTAGTTAAAAGTCTTCCAAAACTAGATTTTGAAAATAATAGAATTTGTGATGCATGTCAATTTGGAAAACAAATTAGAAATTCTTTCAAATCTAAAAATATTATTTCCACTTCTAGGCCACTAGAGCTACTACATATGGACCTTTTTGGACATACTAGAACCACTAGTATAGAAGAAAAAAAATATGGTCTTGTGATAGTAGATGATTACTCTAGATATACTTGGGTATTGTTTTTAGCTCACAAAGATGAGACTTTCTCGATATTCTTAAAATTCTTCAAGAAAGTCACAAATGAGAAAAACAATACCATAGTGTCTCTTAGAAGTGATCATGGAACAGAATTTAAAAATCATCAATTTAAAAATTTTTGTATTGAAAATGGTATTCATCATAATTTTTCTGCACTTAGAACACCACAGCAAAACAGAGTCATAGAAAGAAAAAATAGAACATTAGAAGATATGTCACGTACCATGCTATGTGAAAGCCAACTCCCAAAGTACTTCTAGGCGGAAGCTATAAATGCAGCATGTTACATCCTTAATAGAGCTTTAATTAGGCCAATTCTTAAGAAAACTCCTTATGAACTATGGCATAATAGGAAACCTAACATTAGTTATTTTCATGTATTTGGTTGTCGATGTTTTATTCATAACAATGGTAAGGACAATCTTGGGAAGTTTGATGCCAAATTTAATGAAGGAATATTTTTAGGTTATTCAACATCTAGTAAAGCATATAGAGTATTTAACAAGAAATATTTAATTGTAGAAGAATCAATTCATGTAGTATTTGATGAGTCTTTAGCATCAAGTTTTGAGAAGATTGATGATGAGGAAGATACAATTTTGCTTGAAAGAGATATTGAAAAATTGAATATAGATATATCTTCAGACCATGAATAAGAAGCTAAAGATGATGACTCACCTAAGAATGATGTTATTGATACTGCTCGTAATGATGTAGATCTACCTAGAGATTGGAGATATGCTTATGGTCACCCTAAGAATTTAATCATAGGTGATCCATCTCAAGGAGTAAGAACTAGATCATCAATGAGAAACATTAATAATCATCTTGCATTTGTGTCTCACATAGAATCCAAAACTATTGAAGAAGCTGAAAAAAATAATAATTGGATGTTAGCTATGCAAGAGAATTAAATCAATTTACTAGGAATAATGTATGGTCTTAGTTGATAGACCCAAAGGTCATTTTGTTATGGCATCTAAATGGGTATTTAGAAATAAATTAGATAAAATGGCATAGTAATTAGAAATAAAGCTAGATTAGTTGCAAAAGGATATAATCAAGAAGAAGAATTGATTTTGATGAAACTTTTGCACCTGTTGCTAGATTAGAAGCAATTAGAGTATTACTTGTATTTGCATGTCATATGAACATTAATTTATTTCAAATGGATGTTAAAAGTGTATTTTTAAATGGTTTTATAAATGAAGAAGTTTTTGTAGAACAACCACCAGGTTTTGAAGATCATGAATTTCGAAATCATGTTTATAAATTACACAAAGCCCTTTATGGTTTAAAACAAGCACCTAGAGCTTGGTATGATAGATTAAGCAAATTTCTAATTAAAAATAATTTTTCTAGAGGAAATGTTGATAAAACCCTATTTTTGAAAAGAAAAGATAAAGATTTATTGGTAGTACAAATTTATGTAGATGATATTATTCGGTGCTATTAACAATCTTTTGTGTCAAGAATTTGTAAAGTTAATGCAGGGTGAATTCGAGATGAGCATGATGGAAGAACTCAACTTCTTCTTAGAACTTCAAATCAAACAAGAAAGAGAGAAATTTTCATCAACCAAACAAAGTACACAAAAGAAATTCTCAAGAAGTTTGGTATGGAACAAGTCAAACCTTTTGGAACACCAATGACTCCTTCATGCAAACTAGATAAAGATGAAGATGGTAAGCCTATTGATCAAAAATATTATAGAGGTATGATAGGCTCTCTACTTTACTAAACTGCAAGTAGATCTGATATTATGTTTGCTGTTTGCTTATGTGCTAGATATCAGTCTGAACCAAAAGAATCTCACTTAATTGCAGTAAAAAGAATTCTTAGATATCTAATGGAACTAAAAATGTAGGATTATGGTATTCTAGAAACTCAACATTAAATTTGATTGCATATACTAATTCTGATTATGTTGGTTATAAATTGGATAGAAAAAGTACAAGTGGTGCATGCCAAATTTTAGGAAGTAACTTAATCTCTTGGTTTAGCAAAAAGCAAAATTCAGTTGCATTATCAACTGCTGAAGCTGAATATGTTGCAGCTGAAAGTTGCTGTGCTCAAATCCTTTGGATTAAGTGACAAGTTGAAGATTATGGTATAACACTTGATAAAACACCAATTATATGTGATAACATTAGTGCAATAAACTTGACTAAAAATCAATCCAACATTCAAGAACTAAACACATTGAAATTAGATATCATTTTATTAGAGAACATGTAGCTAATAATGACATTTGTTTGATTATGTTTGTACTAATGAACAATTAACTGACATTTTTACAAAACCCCTAAGTGAAGAAAGATTTTGTTATCTTAGAGGAGAATTAGAAGTTTGTGATCCATTGGAATGATTTTTAAATCTCCTAGGAATGATTATCTAGAAGTCAATCATTTTTTCTAATTTTCTTATGATATTAAGAAAAATTTATCTAGATATTTGAACCCCTTGATTCATCATATTCCAAAGTTGATTTAATCAAAATTTGAAGACTTTCGGACAAGTTTCAGATCCTTTGAAACTCTTATTTTTTTTGTAAAACTATCTTGGAACCGACTCCTCTGGTATCGGAGTCAACTCCAATTTTGTCTGAGACTTTGGAGCCAACACCTGCCTTTCTAGAGTCGACTCCACTTTGGGCACTGACTGTGTTAGCGACCTGGAGCCGACACCTCGCTTTGCAGGAGTCGACTCCAAGTGGTCCCAGATTGATTTATTTAGGGCAGAGTCGACACCTTTCCTATTCTAATCGACTCCTAACCTTTTCAAACTCTTCCCAACTCTTCTCAAAACCCAAGATTTCTCAAATTAATCATTTCCTTGCACTTAATGGCACCCAAACGGAGGGGATCCTTGTTTGATGGAGCGGTGATGACGGGAAAGAGAACCTTGAGGCGTCCGGCGCAACAGCCTTCACCAAGCTCTTTATCCTCTTCGTCTGCATCCACACCAAGCATCGTTCCAAATCCTTCCTCACCTCAAATTGATACCCTTGCTGGCCGAGTGATCACTATGGGCAGAAAGGTCGATTTTTATTTCTTTGAGGAAGAGGGCTTTTCCATTGGGCGACAGTTAAAGGAATTAGGTTGGGAGAAGGTTTGCTCTCTTGACGTTCCTACTTATTCCGCTTTGGTTAAAGAGTTTTATTTCAATCTTTCGAGAGGAGATGAAGGTATAGTGAGTTTTGTTAGAGGAAAGAGAATACACTTGACTTTTGAGATTCTTGGAAACCTTTTAGAAATTCCTATTATTGGACTAATTGTAAATTCCCATAGTGATAGATTAGGAGCATTATCAAGAATGCTAGGAAGGGATATTACATAATTTGAAGAGGTTAGGGCAAACCAGTTGCCCCAAATGTAAGATTATTGCATTATATTTGTGGCCAGATTTTATTCCCAAAGCTCGGCAGATTTGAGTACGTCTCGGAGCGAGACATTATTATCATGGACAGTGTTCTGACAGGTCAGCCAATCAATTTAGCTGGTATGATGATATGGTATATGGCTGAAGCTGACAATAAAAAGAGATCTACTTTGCCTTATGGCATGATTTTGACTTTAGCATTTCAGAACTAGGATGTAGTTATTTCAGACAGTGAACACATGAAGAACTTAAGGCACACTGACTATTATAGTTTAGCTACTGTGCATCGTATGGGGTTCATGAAGGTGGATGGCAATTGAAAAAGGAAGGGACACCTAAAGGACATGGCAGCTGATATTGGAGCTGCTGCACCATTAGAGGCTGGCCCATCTGTGAGGCATCCTTCACCTGAGCCCAGTAGACCATCACCACCTCCACCTGTATCTACATCTGTTTCTACTTCTGGTTTTTCTGATGCTCAGTTGGTACAGTTAAAAGAACTCCTTACTTGTCATAAAGAAGAAATGAAGATTGAACTGGATAGTAGACTTTTGAGCTTAAGGGAGATGTATGACTCCTTGGAAGATAAAGTAAGCAGAATTGAATCATCCTTTGGAACTTCTTCTGAGGCCTTGAAATGTGATTTAATGCAAATCTTTGAGAAGATCAAGGACATTGGAGGAGATTCTGATACATATTCAAAGTGCAATGCGGAGTTACAAGAAAAAATTACTGTTGCATCTGCTTTTATTGATAGAAGACTAAATGATTTTATAAAGATTCAAAGTGAGGGCATGGGAAAGATCTTAGAAGAGCTTAAGAGACTTCTTAGATTTTGATATTTAGTTTGCTCTATGATGCAATTTGATTTTGTTTGCATTTTGAATGATGTAATGGAGTTTAGTGAAATGAACATTTTGGTGTAATGTTTCTGTATTCAATGAATATCATATCTAAATTTTGATATTAAGTTGCTTGAATTTTAGGCTAACCTTTGATTTTGATGTTTGAATTATTCAAACTCTTTTGGTTGATGTAATTTAAGCCTTAATGCACCTTCTAAACCTTTTTGTTGATTACAAAAAAGGGGAAGAAAGGTTTGTTTACGTATATGCATTATGTGCATTTGATATTAATTTCATATATTTATATGCATCAATGTTATGGGAGAAAAGATAATATATGTGTATGCATGCAAAGAGGAGAAAGGATATTAAGCTATAAGAATGACACTTACTTGAATATGCATGTTAAATGACAATTAATAACAAATGGCATTAAGATATGCATATCATTTCAATGAACTTAACATATGCATACACATAGGGGGAGCTATCTCATTAAGGGGGAGCTTAACCTTAATTTAAGAATGTTTTGACAAATATGCATTACTTGATTATACATATACTCAACATTTTTGTCATCATCAAAAAGGGAAAGATTGTTGGGGAAATTATTGAGAAATTATTTACCCAATTATTGATTTTGATGATTAACATAAACCATGAGTATATTCATTGTGTTTCTGATAGATTTGATAAGTATTTCAGAAATTAAGATCAGTTATTTATCCAAATGGTACTTAGAAATTAGTTTTGAATTGATTTCAATGGAATTTATTTAAGTTCAGAACTTGGAGCCGACACCTAGAACCACTCGAGCCGACTCCAGAGCGTATCAGAATAGTTCTATATTTTTGGCATGGTTCGGAGTCGACACCTAGAGTTTCGGAGCTGATACCTGAAGTTTCGGAGCCGACACCCGACCTGGCGGAGCCGACTCTAACCTAAGTTCAGAGACTATATTTTTTGGAGCAATTGCTGGAGCCGACACTCAGAAATCGGGAGCAATTGCTGGAGCCGACACTCAGAAATCGGGAGCCGACTCCTGTAAACCCCCGGTAATTTAAGAGTGGGGAGGTTAACTCTCAGTATTAATTGGGGTGGCACCTGGTGTTATTATGACATTTAAGTTCCCTGTATGCCGGTTGGATTCTCGAGTCGCATCTGATGGGTTTCCGAGTCCTTGGGCTGAAGGGTTGCATAGGGAATTATTTATATGATGGAGGGGGGACTCCCTCCATCATCCGGGCGTCCGCTTCCATCAGGTAATCCCCTACCTCTCAGAGAGAGAGAGAGCGGGAGAGAGAGAGAGAAAGCGTGAGAGAGAGCGTGAGAGAGAGAGAAAGAGAACCAGAGAGAGAGAGAGAGAGAGAGAGAGAAAGAGAACCAGAGAGAGAGAGACAGAGAGATCGCGAGAGAGAGAAGAAAAGAGATCCCGGCCGATCCCCTTGGTTCAGGCCCGGCGGCGTGCTCGCCGCCGCGCCGGCCTGATACTTGATCGGCGACCCCGCCGGCGCCGGGGGAGGCGTCCGGCGGGGTGGTGGTGGAGAGAGAGAGGAGAGGGAGTGCCAATTGGCCCTCCTCTCGCGCGGTGGCGTTCGGCTTCCGCCGGTTGGTTCGGGCCCGGCGGCGTGCTCGCCGCCTCGCCGGGCCCGAGCGTTGGCATGTTGCCTCCACCGGCGCCGGGTGTGCGTCCGGTGGAGGTCCGGCCGGCCAAGGTGGCCGGCCAAGCCGCCGGCACAGCTCCGTGCCGCGCGGGTGAGTGGAAAATGAGGAGAGAAATTGAGGGAGAAATCGAGAGCCGCGGCCGGCTCTGGCCCGGCCACCGGCGGCCGGCTCTGGCCCGGCCACCGGCGGCCGGGCCGCCCTCAATTTGGCCGGCGGCGGCCCCGGCCGCTGGCCATGTTCCCGTCCCCTATTCGGTGAAACAGGGGATCGGGGGGAAGATGATGAATCGGTGGAATCAGGCTGAACCGGGCCGGCTGGGCCGGCCGGTTCAGGCCTGTTGGGCCGTTTTATGGGACCATTTTAGACAGAGTTTTTGGGCTCTGTAACGGGCCAAAAAATATAAAATAATTATATGGCTAGAATCTGGGTGAATTCTAGTTTTTGGAGTATTTTTACTTCCCCAATCGGGTGTGTGTAGTGGGAGATATTCGAGCCCAAAGTAGGGCCCATGAACTAGTCTGGGTAGAAATTCTAAGCGTCATTTTAATATTCCTTGCTAATCAATTAATTGTGTAAATAATCCTGTAGGTGCTCAGACATCTGACTAGCTTATTTATACCTGTCGGATTGCGTACTGAGGTAAGTAAGCCAGTTATCAGTTTATTAAATAATTTGTTTCAGGATATGCGTAGTTAAATTGTGAATTGTGATATGAAGAATTGTTATTGGCTAAATTTGTAAGTAGATGAATATTATGAATACATGGCTGTTTATGTACTATGATTTCATGTGTGAATGCTATGCATGAGAGATGCAGTTATTATGCATGAGAGATGCAGTTGCTATGCATGAGAGATGCAGTTGCTATGCATGAGAGATGCAGTTATTATGACATTAATGTGATGTATTACATGCAATTGTTCAGTAGGTATAATCCACTGTTTATGCAATATTGTGTTGTTATTGATAAGATGAGTGCATGTGATGTGAGGTACTGTTATGTGTCGCCGCGGCTCTCCTTTATCATGTCATACCCTGGTATTTCGACCCTACTTCAGTAGGGGGGATACTTGTTGGTACACTATGGTATTTCGACCCTACTTCAGTAGGGGGGATACTTGTTGGTACACTATGGTATTTCGACCCTACTTCAGTAGGGGGGATACTTGTTGGTACACTATGGTATTTCGACCCTACTTCAGTAGGGGGGATACTTGTTGGTACACTATGGTGATATTGCAGGGCCGTGGGTCACATTTACAGTTACCATTGAGAGTATAAATAGTGGGTTTACTTATATAGTATAATTGAGCAGTTATGGATGCAAATGATTGGTATTATATTCATAAGTGCCGCCGCGGTTCTCCTTTGCTATGGCCATACACATCTAGAGGATGTGCTCAGATGAGGCATTGCAGGGCCGTGGGACACGCATGATATAATACTTACATTGCATAATGGAGTGATTGTGAATGCAAAAGAATGAATTATATTTATATGTGCTGCCGCGGCTCTCCTTTGTTATGGGGCATTGCAGGGCCGTGGGACACATATGATATAATATAACAATTGGAATGCTTTATATGCACTGATAATTTGCTATGATATAATACAACAATGATGAGTGCAAATGATTTGAATTATATTTATATGTGCCACCACGGCTCTCCTTTGTTATGGGGCATTGCAGGGCCTTGGGACACATATGATATAATATAACAATGATGGGTTTACTTACATTGCATGTTTGAGTATTTGTGAAATGTTTATGTATGCAGATCATTTATATGCTTATTGATTGCTATGCTATGATTTGACTGTATAACGTGGTTTACTTACTGAGTGTAATCTCATAAAAATATTATAATGTTTTTGCTACAGGACCATGAGATTTGAGAATAACATGTTGGAGTGATGGACCTCAACTCAAATAAAATTTAGACTTTTGTTTTATTGCTATACCAGTGTATTTATGTGTAGGGCTTGATGCCCAGACTATGTTATTGTGGTGTGTAAGGAACCATAGGTTCGTTGGAGCTTCTATTTAAAATAAAGTGGATTCATATGTTGATGTAACCCCAGTAATGCTTATGTGTAGGGCTTGTAGCCCAAATCTTTAGTTATGGATTGTATTAAAGTCATGGGCTTGAATGATATATAGGTTGTTGCTTTTCTTGAACTCAGTGTCATGTTTCGGGACGCCTTGCGTGCCCGGCACGCGGCGGGTTGTCACCCTAGCTCAAAAAATTTTGGGTCTGGGGCGTGACAGCTTTTATGGTATCAGAGCCAGGTTATGACCCTAGGGACACAGACATATTGACATGATAACAGGTAGAGAACTTATGACCCTAGGGACACAGACATATTGACATGATAACACGGAGGAACATATTTTGATGACATTATACTTAGAGACACCTGACACTTTAGCTTATGATAATATTAACCACATCTAATTTAACAGAAAATAGTTATGGATCGCCGTACTAGGAGCCAACAGTATGAGGAGGACTCTCTGGCCGGTAATGCCGATCAGCCGGTGGGTCAAGGAACTACTGGAGGTATGGCCCCTGCCAACCCAGTGGGAACTGAGCACCAGCGATTCCAGTCCGAGATGCTTCAAGCTCTCTCGGGTATGGCGCAGTCTATGCAGGACATGCTGCATCAGAGTGCGCAGCGGAAGCATGGTGGGCCCATAACCCACAGGACCCAGATTATGATCTTAGGGACATATGCATAATGACACTCTAGGCAAAATACTTGGATGACATTGAGACAATTATGACTTTTAAGGAATTTCAGGAAATTATGCTTTGGAAGCTTGAAATTTAAAGTTTACCAAGAATTACAAGTTTGATAGGAATTGAGAATGAACCATTGCAAGCCAATGATATTATGTGGGCTCCCTGGCTGGTAGCCTTGATCAGTGGGGAGGCCTAGGGGCTTCTAGAGGTTTTATCTCCATTAAACTTGTTGGAGATGACTCATAGCAATTTTAGACCTTGAAATAATATGGGTAGATGAAATTTTAATTGGATATGCAATAAAAGATAGATGAATATATGGAATAAACATAGTAGTGAAAAATTTCAATTGATGACTAATATAACAAAGATATCATCATTATGTTCATATTGCAATTGAGTTGATATGTGGATTTGGAGGTATTAAATCTGAATTTGAATGTGAATGGATAAAATGAATTTTATTTGTAGAACTTACATTCTTGATATTGTAAGTTAAGATTATGAGCTAATCTGCTGGTTATATGAATGATTAATATTGATGATATTTTGGGAATAAAATAGTTAACTATATATTTTGATCAATTGCAATTGAGTACTGTCTGAATTTGAGTCTGGATGGATAAGTATATTTAGTGAATTTTACTAAGAGAACTTTAATTATGGATATTGCATGTTCAAAACTGATTGTTACCTTGCTAGATATGCAGATGGTTGATACTGATGTTAATAAAATAGTTGACTGCATATTATATCATGATGGATCAATTAGGAAGATTATAAAATTTTAAATTCTGAGATAATTACTGTTTAAGTTTTTGAGAGCAGTAGACTCTATTAATCTTTAGAACTGATTTTGGCTATAAATGATCAAATATTTTGATGTTAGACAGTGAAAGATTTTAGTAGTAATAAGAACAAGATAAATTTCGCTGATAAAGAATTTGTGGGAATTTTTATCTGTTAATAGATTTCTAAATCAAGATATCTGTTCATTAATTTATTGTGCATACTTATTGTACCTTTCTTCATAGTCCCATGTAGATATTTTCTCCAGGATGGATAAATTATCAATCAGCCGTAAGTGACATGAATCTTTTCTAGGAAAAAGGAGGGAGATGATTTTATTTTTGATTATGATCAATTATGGATTATGGTTAAGGGTACATCTATTATCACTTTCAAGTCATAGAGGGATTACTATAACTTTCAATTGTCTATGATATAAGGTGTAGATTCCCTTCATATTGAAATGTTTGAGAGAGAGACAATTTTGGACTGAGATGGTGTAGCAATTATGAAATGTATTGTTAATTAAAGCAGCTTCATGGAACTCAAAGTCAATAGAAAAGTTATATTGATGTCAAAAAGAAAGATTTGAAATTTCAGGTTGAAGATCATTTGAAAGTTTTACCGATCAATGATGTAACGATGACTGTGACTTTTGAATGAATTCTAGCTGATAATGAGATAGAAAATCTGGATTTGTATTCTACGGGATGTATAGCAAATTTCGAAGCCGAAATTTTTATAAGGAGGGGAGAATGTAAACCCCGGTAATTTAAGAGTGGGAGGTTAACTCTCAGTATTAATTGGGGTGGCACCTGGTGTTATTATGACATTTAAGTTCCCTGTATGCCGCTTGATTCTCGAGTCGCGTCTGATGGGTTTCCGAGTCCTTGGGCTGAAGGGTTGCGTAGGGAATTATTTATATGATGGAGGGGGGACTCCCTCCATCATCCGGGCATCCGCTTCCATCAGGTAATCCCCTGCCTCTCAGAGAGAGAGAGAGAGCGAGAGAGAGAGAGAGAGCGTGAGAGAGAGCGTGAAACAGAGAGAGCGAGAGAGAGAAAGAGAACCAGAGAGAGAGAGAGCCTGAGAGAGAGAGAAAGAGAACCAGAGAGAGAGAGAGAGAGAGATCGCAAGAGAGAGAAGAAAAGAGATCCCGGCCAATCCCCTTGGTTCAGGCCCGGCGGCGTGCTCGCCGCCGCGCCGGGCCTGATACTTGACCGGCGACCCCGCCGGCGCCGGGGGAGGCGTCCGGCGGGGTGGTGGTGGAGAGAGAGGAGAGGGAGTGCCAATTGGCCCTCCTCTCGCGCGGTGGCGTTCGGCTTCCGCCGGTTGGTTCGGGCCCGGCGGCGTGTTTGCCGCCTCGCCGGGCCCGAGCGTTGGCATGTCGCCTCCACCGGCGCCGGGGTGCGTCCGATGGAGGTCCGGCCGGCCAAGGTGGCCAGCCGAGCCACCGGCACAGCTCCGTGCCGCGCGGTGAGTGGAAAATGAGGAGAGAAATTGAGGGAGAAATCGGGAGATTGGTGGCCGGCCGCGGCGGTGGCCGGCTCTGGCCCGGCCACCGGCGGCCGGCCGCCCTCAATTTGGTCGGCGGCGGCCCCGGCCGCCGGCCATGTTCCCGTCCCCTATTCGGTGAAACAGGAGATCGGGGGGAAGATGATGAATCGGGTGGAATCAGGCTGAACCGGGCCGGCTGGGCCGGCCGGTTCAGGCCTGTTGGGCCGTTTTATGGGACCATTTTAGACAGAGTTTTTGGGCTCTGTAACGGGCCGAAAAAATAAAATAATTATATGGCTAGAATCTGGGTGAATTCTAGTTTCTTGGGGTATTTTTACTTCCCCAATCGGGTATGTGTAGTGGGAGATATTCGAGCCCAAAGTAGGGCCCGTGAACTAGTCTGGGTAGAAATTCTAAGGGTCATTTTAATATTCCTTGCTAATCAATTAATTGTGTAAATAATCCTGTAGGTGCTCAGACATCTGACTAGCTTATTTATACCTGTCGGATTGCGAACTGAGGTAAGTAAGCCAGTTATCAGTTTATTAAATAATTTGTTTCAGGATATGCGTAGTTAAATTGTGAATTGTGATATGAAGAATTGTTATTGGTTAAATTTGTAAGTAGATGAATATTATGAATACATGGCTGTTTATGTACTATGATTTCATGTGTGAATGCTATGCATGAGAGATGCAGTTATTATGCATGAGAGATGCAGTTGCTATGCATGAGAGATTGCTATGCATGAGAGATGCAGTTATTATGACATTAATGTGATGTATTACATGCAATTGTTCAGTAGGTATAATCCACTGTTTATGCAATATTGTGTTGTTATTGATAAGATGAGTGCATGTGATGTGAGGTACTGTTATGTGTCGCCGCGGCTCTCCTTTATCATGTCATACCCTGGTATTTCGACCCTACTTCAGTAGGGGGGATAC
Source organism: Calamus simplicifolius (assembly GCA_900491605.1). Taxonomy (NCBI): domain Eukaryota; kingdom Viridiplantae; phylum Streptophyta; class Magnoliopsida; order Arecales; family Arecaceae; genus Calamus; species Calamus simplicifolius. The sequence goes on along the minus strand of UESW01001671.1, from coordinate 86,126 downwards.
TTGTTGGTACACTATGGTATTTCGACCCTACTTCAGTAGGGGGGATACTTGTTGGTACACTATGGTATTTCGACCCTACTTCAGTAGGGGGGATACTTGTTGGTACACTATGGTATTTGACCCTACTTCAGTAGGGGGGATACTTGTTGGTACACTATGATATTTCGACCCTACTTCAGTAGGGGGGATACTTGTTGGTACACTATGGTATTTTGACCCTACTTCAGTAGGGGGGATACTTGTTGGTACACTATGGTGATATTGCAGGGCCGTGGGTCACATTTACAGTTACCATTGAGAGTATAAACAGTGGGTTTACTTATATAGTATAATTGAGCAGTTATGGATGCAAATGATTGGTATTATATTCATAAGTGCCGCCGCGGTTCTCCTTTGCTATGGCCATACACATCTAGAGGATGTGCTCAGATGAGGCATTGCAGGGCCGTGGGACACGCATGATATAATACTTACATTGCATAATGGAGTGATTGTGAATGCAAAAGAATGAATTATATTTATATGTGCTGCCGCGGCTCTCCTTTGTTATGGGGCATTGCAGGGCCGTGGGACACATATGATATAATATAACAATTGGAATGCTTTATATGCATTGATAATTTGCTATGATATAATACAACAATGATGAGTGCAAATGATTTGAATTATATTTATATGTGCCACCATGGCTCTCCTTTGTTATGGGGCATTGCAGGGCATTGGGACACATATGATATAATATAACAATGATGGGTTTACTTACATTGCATGTTTGAGTATTTGTGAAATGTTTATGTATGCAGATCATTTATATGCTTATTGATTGCTATGCTATGATTTGACTGTATAACGTGGTTTACTTACTGAGTGTAATCTCATAAAAATATTATAATGTTTTTGCTACAGGACCATGAGATTTGAGAATAACATGTTGGAGTGATGGACCTCAACTCAAATAAAATTTAGACTTTTGTTTTATTGCTATACCAGTGTATTTATGTGTAGGGCTTGATGCCCAGACTATGTTATTGTGGTGTGTAAGGAACCATAGGTTCGTTGGAGCTTCTATTTAAAATAAAGTGGATTCATATGTTGATGTAACCCCAGTAATGCTTATGTGTAGGGCTTGTAGCCCAAATCTTTAGTTATGGATTGTATTAAAGTCATGGGCTTGAATGATATATAGGTTGTTGCTTTTCTTGAACTCAGTGTCATGTTTCGGGATGCCTTGCGTGCCCGGCACGCGGCGGGTTGTCACCCTAGCTCAAAAAATTTTGGGTCTGGGGCGTGACAACTCCAGTCAGCAGGGAGTCGACACTTTGCAAAGTCAGAGCCGACTCCACGTTGAATTAATTTTTACTATTTTTGGAAAGACGATCTGGAGCCGACATATGAAAAGTTGGAGCCGACTCCAACCTATCAATGATGATTTTCAAAAGTGCCAGATCAGCTCTAACGGATATATTTTCTCACCTAACTCTCAACGGGTCTATTTTCTTGCGTGGAGAATCATTCAAGGTACTTTGTAACGGCTATTTTCTCATCTAATCTTGGATTAAGACTCTATAAAAGGAGGGATTCATCTATTTAAAAAGAAGAACAAGAAATAGGATAAAATAATGGAAAAATCGAGAGATATTTAAAGAAAAAATCTCTGAGTTCACATCTATCTTTCAAAGAGAGATTCAAGAGAAATCCTAAGCCCTAAAAGTTTAAATTTGGAGGATTCTCAAAAGAGAAGAGAAGAAGAGTAAAAGCCCTATTTCCTCAAAGTTCTCTCCAACAAATTTTGGTCAAGAATCAGAGCTCTGAAGCTTGATTCAACGATTCAAAAGAGAGGAGGAAAAAAAGAAGAAAAGCTCAAATCCACTTGGCTTCAATCAGGCTTTTCTTACCCTTGTTTATTTACATTATTTATTTGCTCAATTTAAGGAGCTTTCCATTATTGTAAACATGACCCTGATTTGCTTTGTACTAATTCAATCAAGGGGATTGAGTTAGTTGAGGTAGTTTACCTCGGGAACAAGCTAGTTTAGCTTGGGGTTGGGTTTTGTGCTGGTGAACCCGTGAAAACCGGCTAGGTTCGTTGTGACCCCATGTAAAACAACAAGTTAGAGTTGTGAGCTTGTAAAATAACTCAACTATAATTAGTGGATTATAGTATGGACCCAAGGGTTTCTTAGGAGTGGACGTAGGTGTGGGATACACCGAACCACTATAAATATCTTGTGTTTGTAGTAATTGTCTCTATCTCTCTCTCTCTTATTGTGTTTTACATTATTGCTTCACTTCACAAGTTCACTTAATCCTTGTAAGATAGGTTTTAAGTTTTAAGTGTTAAATTTTTAAAGAACCCAATTCACGCCCCCCTCTTGAGTTGTCATCTGGGCCAACAATTTTAAAGACAACTACATCTTTTACATCTTTGTTATTTATGGCATTGGACTAACCACATCGATGTCATGTACTGAATCATCATACTAGTACATATAATATTACATATTGTCTTCACCTTACCGGTACCATATGTTATAAACTGAGTTTGGCCACTATCTTAGGATGAGATTGGCTTTTATATCAGTGTCACATTTTATAAATCGAGTTTAACGATCAACTTAGACCAAGACTAGTTCTCACACCTATGCCATATATTATAAACCTACTATATATTTTGACATTATTGGTGCCTTGTATTATAAACCTATTCTAGCCATTACGTTAGGTCTAAATAGACTATCAGTAGTACCTTACATCACAAATTAAGTCTAATTATCATTGTAAGCTGAGCTAAGTTACCACTAGTGTCATGTACAAGAAGCCAAATCTAGCCAAATCTTTCAATTCACCTTCATTGCTTTTAAAATTCAATAAAGTTTTGTGAATTGATATCCATATTAAGATAACTCCTACCCTTCAGTTAGACTGGAATTAGTGATTATTAGGGATTAGGGTTAAGGATAGAAGATGGTAACAAAGTTATCTTTTAAAGGTGATGAGTCTATTAATTATTAATATCAAAATTATTGATTGTGTTAGAAATTTTTGATGGATAGAAGTGCATTAGATTAACTAGTAAATTGAGGCAAGAATCATTAGCAGATACATTTATGTAATATGCAAGAATCCTTTGCATATGCTTTTATGTGATATGTAAGCATGCATCATGATTTCATATTTATCATCCACTCAGTATGTTTTTTATTTTATGTATGGATATAAGTTATTTTAAACTATGATAGCATGGTTTTGGTTCCGTTGATGATGTGAATTTCAATTATGTCCAAGCGAGGAATCATACTCAAGAGTGGCCTAAAACCTATATAATCGCTGAATCTCAAGGCATCTACCAACTCTCCCAGCCGTCGATCCTCTAATTGACAAGATACGGACCCTACTGACCTCATAACAAACTTGATTCGAATCCGTTCTAAATCCTAACGGCTTTCAGACCTCCCCTCGCGACATGCCTAAAGAATCAGGTGATCCCCTATAAATACCGCTGCTCTCTAATCTCTCAGGTACGCAACTACGTATGCTTGAACACTCACTCATTTTTCACTCATCATCACATTGAGAGCAGCTCCATCTGAGCTCAAAGCTCTCAAGAGAGAAAACCCATCTAGGGGAGCTCTTCTGTGAGAGTCTTCTCCTCACATCTGCTTGCTGTGAATCTTCACTGACTTGGGCGTTGGAGGGTCCTCCGTAGAGGGCAACCCCCACAGCACCCTCTGCATGCGGACTGTCTTGGAGGTTCCACCCAAAGGTGACGAGGTTGGCATCCGGATCAAGAGCCAGAAGCGCACCCAAGTCGAAGAACGAATTTCAGCGGCAACAAATATGAATCATTGCTCTATGTTAATTTCTTGCATAATACATCCCACATCACTAGAACATCATTTAATGGTGTCACCAGTGATGTTAGTGAGTAGTGATGATCAGCTTTTGGATAAGAGAGCTTGCTATCAAAATAAGGATGATGTGGTTGAAATTTAAGATGCTCGACCTCCTGGCAGTGGCTATGGAAGATAAAGGGATAGGGAGGTTGAAAGTGGTGCTCCATGGTTGACATGAGTCTAATTAAGGACTCTTGGTTTGGTGGTGATGCTCTAGCCAAGTAAAGATTGGCCATAAATAGGGCACAATGGAGCTCAAACCATGATGGTAGTAGAATTAAAAGAAAAGAAAGGGGAAGAAAGAGAGAGGAGAGCAAGAAGGAGGTGGTAGTCAAAGGTGAGAGCAATGATGAAAGTGGGAGCACTCTAGCCAAACAGAGTCTAAATGAAGCTTTAAATTTCTAAACCTAATTCACCTCCTTCTTCTTGGATTGGTCCTTGGACCTTCAGCTATGGCTTGAAAAGATTATTATTCATGATACATGGGACACCTCATTTAGAATACTAAATGGTATATGTATGTGTATATTGGTATTAGAGCAAACTGATACATTACATGGTTTTTTAATATTATCTATTTGTTTTGAAATTGATATTTTAATTTTTTTTCGTATCATATTAATTATGATGGCATTGATGCTTGTTGGGTCTTTAGGTGAAATATTTTGTTTGCTTTCTCAAAGCTTTTTATTTTTTTGGGAAAGGCATGAAATGAGTAAGAATGAAAAGTAAGTAGACTTGAGTGGAATGAAAAGTAAGAGGATGCAAGTGAGGAATGACCATATTAGAGTAGTTATATTATTTTTGATACCTACTAAATAAAAAGAGTTGCAATTAAATATATTTTATTATTACATTTGTAATTTTGTTTGATTTTCAATATTAACATTGATATATTATGTTATTATAGAAAAATTGATGCAAACAAGTCTTACATATTTTCTATAACTGCAACTTAAAAGGTGTAAGCCATGTCACATATCTTACTAAAGTTGGATTTGAAACATGGTATTCTTATTAAACGATCAGCTCACATTAAGGAATACTAAATTGATTTGAAGCGATTGGTTTGAAGCAATCCAAATTGGCCCTAAGCTGAATCTGTTCATATTTTCAAAATGTTTCGCTTATCAGGTGGTGCTATAAATTAATTAGATTATCAAGTTTGGGTTGAACCCATTTTTTTAAAGAATCCATTTCTTTTAAGGTTCAACCAATTTTTTAAACAATTCATCTTTAAAAAAAATATATATCTTTAGCTTAATTTAACCTTTCAAGAATCTTCTAGTGCCTCTTTCATAAAACACTAATCTTCATTCTTCGCTCATCGCCCACCACCATGCACAATCTGTTCTGTTGGAGAAATTATTTACCCAATTATTAATTTTAATGATTAACAAAAGTCATGAGTATATTCCTAGTGTTTCTAGTAAATTTGATAAGTGTTTTAGGAATTAAGATCGGTTATTTATCCAAATGGTACTTAGAAATCAGTTTTGAATTGAATTTCAATGGAATTTATTTAAGTTCAGAACTTGGAGCCGACACCCTAATAGACTCGAGCCGACTCCAGAGCGTATCAGAACCGTTCAATATTTTTGGCACAGTTTGAAGTCGACACCTAGAGTTTCGAAGCCGACACCTGAAGTTTCGAAGTCGACAAATGGATTTCGGGAGCCAACTCTAACCTGAGTTACAGAGACTATGTTTTTAGAGCAATTCTTAGAGCTGACACTTCAGAAATCGGGAGCCGACTCCAGTCAGCGGTAAGTCGACACTTTGCAAAGTCGGAGCCGACTCCACGATGGATTGTTTTTTGCTATTTTTGGAAACTCGATCTGAAGCCAATACATGAAAAGTTGGAGCTGACTTCAACCTATCAAGGATGATTTTTAAAAGTGCCAAATCAGCTCTAATGGATATATTTTTCCACCTAACTCTCAACGGATATATTTTCTTGCATGGAGAATCATCCAAGGTACATTTTCAACGGCTATTTCTTACCTAATCTCGGATTAAAAGTCTATAAAAAGGGGGATTGTCTGTTCGAAAATACCAAGACAGAAAAGGAAGAAAAAGAGAAAAAATATCAAAAAAATCAAGAGAAATCTCTAGTGAAAAAGGGAGAGAATAATCTCTGAGTCCAAGCCTATCAATCCAAGAGAGATTCAAGAGAAATCCCAAGCCCTAAAAGTTTAAAATCGAAGTATTTTCAAAAGAGAAAAGAAGAAGAGCAAAAGCCCTATTTCCTCAACATTCTCTTCAATGAGCTGTGTTCAAGATTCAAAGTTCAATCCTTGTTCATCCATTCAAAAGAGAAGAGAAAAAGAAGAAAAGAAGAAAAGCTCAACCTCAAATTGCTTCAAACAGGCTTTTCTAATCTTGTTTTATTTACATTGCATATTTGCTCATTTAAGAAGCTATTAATTGCTATAAACTTTATTTTGAATTGTTGTTTGCTAATTCAATCAGGGTGATTGAATTAGTTGAGGTAGTTTACCTCGAGACAAGCTAAGTTTAGCTTAGGTTAAGGTTTTGTGCTGGTGAACCTATGAAAACCAGCTGGGTTCATTGTGACCCCATGTAAAACAACAAGTTAGAGTTGTGAGCTTGTAAAATAACTCAACTGTAATCAGGGGATTATAGTGTGGACCCAAGAGTTGCTTGGGAGTGGACGTAGGTGTGGGATACATCGAACCACTATAAATCTTTGTGTGTTTGTCGTGCTTTTGTCTCTCTCGCTCTTTCATTTACATTGTGTTTATTACTTACTGCATCACTTTACTTGTGCACTTAATCCTTGTGAAATTGGTTTTAAGTTTTAATTGTTAAATTTTAAAAAGAACCCAATTCACCCCCCCTCTTGGGTTGCCATCTGGGCCAACAATTGGTATCAAAGCTTGTGCTCATTTTTATTTGATCTAACAATCAAGAGTTAAAGATCCAAATGATAACACAAGCTGGTTCATCTTTTGCTGAAGGTCAATCCACTAATAGGCCACCTTTGTTTAATGGCTCTAATTATTCATATAGGAAAGTAAGAATGAGGATTTTTATTTAAGCTTTAGATTATGAATTATGGAGTATCATTACAAATGGACCTAGTACACCCACACACGTTGTAGATGGTTCAATAGTTCCTAAGCCCGAAAGGGATTGGAATGAGAATGATAGGAAAATGGCTCAGCTTAATGCCAAAGCCATGAATGTTTTATATTGTTCTTTGGATGCAAATGAATTCAACAGAATATCTACTTGCATTTCAGCCAAAGAAATATGGGATAGATTAGAAGTTACCCATGAGGGTACTAACCAAGTACAATAATCTAAAATTAACATTCTAGTACGCAAATATGAATTGTTTAGCATGGAACAAACTGAATCAATCACATGCATGTACACTAGATTCACATATATTGTTAATGGTTTGAAAAGTCTTGGTAAGACTTATACTAATTCCGATTTGGTGCGCAAAATTCTTAGATCTCTTCCAAGATCATGGGAAGCAAAAGCAACTGCAATCCAAGAAGCCAAAGACTTGAATGCTCTACCTTTGGAGGAGCTACTTGGATCCTTGATGACCCATGAATTGATAATGAAACAACATCAAGAGGAAGAAGTCAAGAAGAAAAGAACCATAGCACTCAAAGATGAATAACATGATAAGAGCAGCAGCGAGGAAGAAGAAGAAAATGATGAAACAACTCTCCTTGCAAAGAAGTTTAGAAATTTTATGCAAAGAAGGAGACCCTTCCACAAAAAAAAATCTAGAATCAAAATGGAAGGAGAAAAGGAAAAAGAAAGGGATAAAGAAAAAGAAAAAGAACCCTTGACATGTTATGAATGTAAGAAGCCGGGGCATTTTTGATCTGAATGTCCTTAATTAAAAAAGGAATATAAAAAGAAAAAGAAGGCTTATGTTGCAACATGGAGTGATAGTGAAGAATCTTCATCCGAAAAGAACAAAAAGAGGTTGCAAACATATGCTTCATGGTGAATGACGACAACGAGGTAAGTTCTAAAACTACTTATAATGATTTTACATTTGATGAATTATATGATGCTTTCAATGAGCTAGTTAGTGATTTTAAGGTTTTGAGAATGAAAAACAAATCTTTGAAAACTGAAAACTTAAATCTTCTCAAAGAGAAAAATGAACTAATTCTTGAGGTCAAAAATCTAAAACTCGAAAATGAAGTTTTACTAAAAGAGAAGGAATCAATTTCTAATGAAAATATTAATTTGAAGAAAGAAATTGATAAATATAAGAATATTATTGACAGATTTACATATAGCTCAGAAAAATTAAATTTATTTTTAAGTAATCAAAGAGCTATTTTTGATAAAGCCGGATTAGGTTATAGACCTCACATGAAACAAAAATGATGTTTCATGTTATTGTTGTAACAAAAATGGGCATAAATCTTATGAATGCAATTTCAGAAAATCTAATAAGAATTTAATGCTTAAAGGAAATAAAATATGGGTTCCAAAAGGAAAACTATTTTTATTGCTACTAACCATGAAGGACCCAAGAAAGCTTGGGTACCTAAATAAAAGAATTGATTATTTTGTAGGAGTGCCTTGCGACCAAAGGATCAAAACGAAAGTGGTATCTTGATAGTGGCTTCTCAAGGCACATGACGGGTGACAAGGAGCAATTCATCACCCTTGAAGATAAAAGAGGAGGAGTTGTTACTTTTGGAGATAATGACAAAGACCAAATTAAGGGATTTAGTAAAATTCAAATAACTCCATCCACTTTTATAGAAAATGTTTTATATGTTGATGGTTTAAAGCATAATTTAATTAGCATTAGCCAATTGTGTGATAAAGGTTTCACAGTTTCCTTTGAAGCTTCTATTTGCACTATTTCTAATCTCATTGACAATAGCATTATATTTGTTAGAAATAGAAATGACAATGTATACTTAACTGATTTAGATAATTTATCTACTAGTAACCATTGCTTAATTGCTGATAATGCTAAGGTTAATAAGATCGGATGGTTATGGCATCATAGATTAGGTCATGCAAGCACACACCTAATTTCAAAATTAATTAGAATGGATTTTGTTAAAGGACATTCAAAACTAGATTTTGAAAACAATAGAATTTGTGATACATGTCAATTTGGAAAATAAACTAGAAATTTTTTCAAATTCAAGAATAATGTTTCAACTACTAGGCCACTTGAACTACTACATATGGACCTTTTTGGACCTACTAGAACCACTAGTTTAGGAGGAAAGAAATATGGTCTTGTGATAGTAGATGATTATTCTAGATACACTTGGGTATTATTTTTAGCTCACAAAGATGAAACTTTCTTGATATTCCTGAAATTCTTTAAGAAAGTCACAAATGAGAAAAATACTACCATAGTGTCTCTTAGAAGTGATCATGGCACAAAATTTGAAAATCATAAATTTGAAAATTTTTGTATTGAAAATGATATTCATCATAATTTCTCTGCACTTAGAACACCACAATAAAATGGAGTAGTAGAAAGGAAAAATAGAACATTAGAAGATATGGCCCGTACCATGCTATGTGAAAGCCAACTCCCAAAGTACTTCTGGACGGAAGCTATAAACATAGCATGTTACATCCTTAATAGAGCTTTAATTAGGTCAATTCTTAAGAAAACTCCCTATGAACTATGGCATAATAGGATACCTAACGTTAGTTATTTTCATGCATTTGATTGTCGATGTTTTATCCATAACAATGGTAAGGACAATCTTGGGAAGTTTGACACTAAATCCGATGAAGGTAAATTCTTAGGTTATTCAACATATAGTAAAGCATATAGAGTGTTCAATAAGAAATATTTAATTATAGAAGAGTCAATTCATGTAGTATTTGATGAGCCTTTAGCATCAAGTTCTGAAAAGATTGATGATAAGGAAGATATAATTTTGCTTGAAAGAGATATTGAAAAATTAAATATAGATGTATCTTCAGACTATGAACAAGAAGCTAAAGATGATGACTCACCTAAGGATGATGTTATTGATACTATTCGTAATGATGTAGATCTACCTAGAGATTGGAGATATGCTTATGGTCATCCAAAAGATTTAATCATAGGTGATCCATCTCAAGGAGTAAGAACTAGATCATCAATGAGGAACATCAATAATCATCTTGCATTTGTGTCTCATGTAGAACCCAAATCTATAGAAGAAGCTGAAAAAGATAGAAATTGGATGCTAGCTATGCAAGAAGAATTAAATCAATTTACTAGGAATAATGTATGGTCCTTAGTTGATAGATCCAAAGGTCATTCTGTTATAGGATATAAATGGGTATTTAGAAATAAATTAGATAAAAATGGCATAGTAATTAGAAATAAAGCTAGATTAGTTGCAAAAGGATATAATCAAGAAGAAGGAATTGATTTTGATGAAACTTTTGCACCTGTAGCTAGATTAGAAGCAATTAGACTATTACTTGCATTTGCATGTCATATGAACATTAATTTATTTCAAATGGATGTTAAAAGTGCATTTTTAAATGGTTTTATAAATGAGAAAGTTTTTGTAGAACAACCACCAGGTTTTGAAGATCATGAATTTCCAAATTATGTTTTTAAATTATACAAAGCACTTTATGGTTTAAAACAAGCACCTAGAGCGTGGTATGATAGATTAAGCAAATTTCTAATTGAAAATAATTTTTCTAGCAAAAATGTTGATAAATTCTTATTTTTAAAAAGAAAAGATAAAGATTTATTGGTAGTACAAATTTATATAGATGATATTGTATTCGGTGCTACTAACAATATTTTCTGTCAAGAATTTGCTAAGTTAATGCAGGATGAATTTGAGATGAGCATGATGGGAGAACTCAACTTCTTCCTAGGACTTTAAATCAAACAAGAAAGAGAGAGAATTTTTATCAACCAAATAAAATACACAAAAGAAATTCTCAAGAAGTTTGGTATGGAACAAGTCAAACCTCTCGAAATACCAATGAGCCCTACATGCAAGTTAGATAAAGATGAAGATGGTAAGCCTGTTGATCAAAAATATTATAGAAGTATGATCGGTTCACTACTTTACTTAACAGCAAGTAAACCTGATGTTATGTTTGCGGTATGTTTATGTGCACGATATCAATATGAACCAAAAGAATCTCACTTAATTGCAGTAAAAAGAATACTTAGATATATAAATAGAACTAAAAATGTAGGATTATGGTATTCTAGAGACTCAACATTAAATTTGATTGCATATTTTGATTCTGATTATGCTGGTTGTAAATTGGATGAAAAAAGTACAAGTCGTGCATGCTAATTTTTAGGAAGTAACTTAATCTCTTGGTTTAGCAAAAAGCAAAATTCAGTTACATTCTTAACTGTTGAAGCTGAATATGTTGCAGCTGGAAGTTGCTGTGCTCAAATCCTTTGGATTAAGCAACAACTTGAAGATTATGGTATAACACTTGATAAAACACCAATTAGATGTGATAACACTAGTGTAATAAGCTTAACTAAAAATCCTATACAACAATCAAGAACTAAACACATTGAAATTAGATAACATTTTATTAGAGAACATGTAGCTAATAATGATATTTATCTTGATTATGTTTGTACTGATGAACAATTAGCTGACATTTTTATAAAAACCCTAAGTGAAGAAAGATTTTGTTATCTTAGAGGAGAATTAGAAGTCGTGACCCATTAGAATAATTTTTTAAACCTCCTAGGAATGATTATCTAGAATTCAATCATTTTTCCTAATTTTCTTATGATTTTAAGGATAATTTATCTAGATATTTGAGCCCATTGATTCACCACATTCCAAAGTTGATTTATCCAAAATTTGATGACAATCCGGATAAGTTTCATTTCCTAGCACTCAATGGCACCTAAACGTAGGGGATCTATATTCGGTGGACCGGTTACGATGGGGAAACGGACCAGGAGGCGTCCGGTGCGGCAGCCTTCGCCAAGTTCGTCCTCCTCTTCATCTGCTTCCACACCGAGCGCCATCCCTAGCCCTTCTTCGCCTCAGGTAGACACCTTAGCCGGCCGTGTGATTACCATGGGTAAGAAAGTTGATTTTCATTTCTTTGAGGCCGATGGTTTTTCAATTGTGCAGCAGTTAAAGGAGTTAGGTTAGGAGAAAGTTTGCTCTCTTGATGTACCTACTTACCCCACTTTGGTTAAGGAGTTTTACCATAATTTGTCGAGAGGAGATGGAGGTCTTGTAAGTTTTGTTAGAGGAAAAAGAATACATTTGACTTCGGAGATTCTTGGAAACCATTTAGAAATTCCTGTTGTTGGACTGATAGCAAATTCCCATAGTGAGAGATCAGAAGCATTATCAAGAATGCTAAGAAGGAAAGTTACAGAATTTGAAGAGGTTAGGGCAAACCAGTTGCCCCTAGAGCTCAGATTATTACATAATATTTGTGGTTGGATTTTATTTCCAAAGGCCGGCAGATTTGAGTATGTCTCAGAGCAAGACATTGTTATCATGGACAGTGTTTTGATAGGTCATCCAATAAATTTAGCTAGTATGATGATATGGTATATGGCTGAGGCTGGTAGCAAGAAGAGATCCACTTTGCCTTACGGCATGATTTTGACTATAGCATTTCAGAGCCAAGGTGTAGTTATTTCAGACAGTGAACCCATGAAGACCTTAAGGCACACATATTATTATAGTATTGCCACTGTGCATCGTATGGGGTTCGTGAAGATTAATGGTAATTGGAAAAGGAAGGAACACCTAGAGAACAGGGCAGCTGATACTGGAGCTACTACACCATCTGAGGCTGGATCGTCCATGAGGCATCCTTCACATGAGCCCAGTAGATCATTACCACCACCAGCACCTGCATATGTTTCTGTTCCTACTATTCTAGATTTTCATCAATTCAAATGGATCAGCTAAAGGAACTCTTTGCTTTTCATGAGGAAAGAATGAAGATTGAATTTGATAATAGACTTATGAGTATAAGAGAGTTGTATTACTCCTTGGAAGATAAAGTAAACAGAATTGAATCATCCTTTGGAACTTCTTCTGAGGCCTTGAAATGTGATGCAATGCAAGTCAAGGATATTGGAGGAGATTCTGAAATATATTCAAAGTGTAATGCTGAGCTACAAGAAAAAGTCACTGTTGCATCTGATTTTGTTGAGTGGAAGCTAAATGATTTTATAAAGATACAAGGAGAGGGCATGGGAAAGATCTTAGAAGAGCTTAAGAGACTTCTTAGATTTTCTTAGATTTTGATGTTTAGTTTGCTTTATGATGTAATTTGATTTTGTTTGCATTTTGAATGATGTAATGAAGTTTAGTGAAATGAACATTTTGTTGTAATGTTTCAGTATTCAATGAATATCATACTTGAATTTTGATATTAAGTTGCTTGAATTTTAAGCTAACCTTTGATTTTGATGTTTGAATTATTCAACTCCTATGTTTGATGTTAATTTAAGCTATACGAACCTTCTTATAAAACCTTTTTGTTGATTACAAAAAAGGGGAGAGAAGAGTGTATATGCATAAAGATAAGGGAAAGAAGAGATATTTGTATATGCATATACAATGATAAAAGATAATGAAGATAATATATGTTAAATGAACATTTATATCAAAAGGAATTAAGATATGCAGTAAAGTTTTAATAAACTTAACATATGCACACACATAGGGGGAGCTATCTCATTAAGGGGGAGCTTAACCTTAATTTTAAAATATTTTATCAATTATGCATTAATTGATTATGCATATACTCAATATTTTTGTCATCATCAAAAAGGAGAGATTGTTGGGAAATTATTGAGAAATTATTTATCTAATTATTGATTTTGATGATTAACAAAAGTCATGAGTATATTCCTAGTGTTTCTAATAAATTTGATAAGTGTTTCAGGAATTAAAATCGGTTATTTATCCAAATGGTACTTAGAAATCAGTTTTGAATTGAATTTCAATGGAATTTATTTAAGTTCAGAACTTGGAGCCGACACCCTAGCAGACTCGAGCCGACTCCAGAGCGTATCAGAACAATTCAATATTTTTGGCATGGTTCGGAGTCGACACCTAGAGTTTTGAAGCCGACACCTGAAGTTTCAGAGTCGACACATGGATTTCGGGAGTCGACTCTAACCTGAGTTATAGAGACTATATTTTTGGAGCAATTCTTGGAGCCAACACTTTAGAAATCGGGAGCCAACTCCAGTCAGCGGTGAGTCAACACTTTGCAAAGTCGGAGCTGACTCCACGATAGATTGTTTTTTGCTATTTTTGGAAACCCGATTTGGAGCCGACGCATGAAAAGTTGGAGCCAACTCCAACCCATCAAGGACGATTTTTAAAAGTGTCAGATCAGCTCTAATGGATATATTTTTTCACCTAACTCTCAATGGATATATTTTCTTGCGTGAAGAATCATCCAATGTACATTTTCAATGGCTATTTCTCACCTAATCTCGGATTAAAAGTCTATAAAAAGGGGGATTCGTCTGTTCAAAAATACCAAGACAAAAAAGGAAGAAAAAGAGGAAAAATATCGAAAAAATCAAGAGAAATCCCTAGTGAAAAAAGGAGAGAATAATCTTTGAGTCCAAGCCTATCAATCCAAAAGAGATTCAAGAGAAATCCCAAGCCCTAAAAGTTCAAAATCGAAGGATTTTCAAAGGAGAAAAGAAGAAGAGCAAAAGCCCTATTTCCTCAACATTCTCTTCAATGAGCTGTGTTCAAGATTCAAAGTTCAATCCTTACTCATCCATTCAAAAGAGAAGAGAAAAAGAAGAAAAGAAGAAAAGCTCAACCTCAAATCGCTTCAAACAAGCTTTTCTAATATTGTTTTTATTTACATTGCATATTTGCTCATTTAAGGAGCTGTTAATTGCTGTAAACTTTATTTTGAATTGTTGTTTGCTAATTCAATCAAGGGGATTGAATTAGTTGAGGTAGTTTACCTCGGGACAAGCTAAGTTTAGCTTGGGTTAAGGTTTTGTACTGGTGAACCTGTGAAAACCAGCTGGGTTCATTGTGACCCCGTGTAAAATAACAAGTTAGAGTTGTGAGCTTGTAAAACAACTCAACTGTAATCAGAGGATTATAGTGTGGACCAAAGAGTTACTTGAGAGTGGATATAGGTGTGGGATACACCGAACCACTATAGATCTTTGTGTGTTTGTTGTGCTTTTGTCTCTCTCTCATTTACATTGTGTTCATTACTTACTGCATCACTTCACTTGTGCACTTAATCCTTGTGAAATTGGTTTTAAGTTTTAATTGTTAAATTTTAAAAAGAACCCAATTCACCCCCCATCTTGGGTTGCCATCTGGGCCAACATGTTCCCATCGGCAGTCATTCATCATTTGTCACTGGTGGCCAGTCGAATCGACAATATCACTAGATAGTTGGATTTGAGAGTTTTTTAGATTTGAAAATATGTCCCCTCTCTCCCTCTCCTCCCTCTCTCTTTCTTCTTTCTTTTCCGATGATGGTAAAGATAGCAATATGAACCAATTTGATATTGTTCACACCCGTATTGTATTGTATTAAGAGCTAGTTAAAATGGCGTTAGATTTCAGTACCATCGACCTTAGCTTACATTATATTTGACCTATCATTTGAGATCTATAGAATGAATGGAGTTGAGCTACAACAAAGCTTAAGTGAAGAGTAGAATAGTTCATAGTAATTGAAACATATCTAATACCTAATGTATGAATAAAGTTATAATTGAAAATTTTAATTATTATGTAGTGAAATTTTTTAGTTTTAGATATTTATAATGATATATTATGTTATTACAAAAATAAATAAAAATTCTTCTTCCATTTTAACTAGTGTCACACTCTAAATGATGCATGGTCGTATCATGAATCTATCCAAAACTAGATTCGATATATGATGGCACCAACGATTCACTGGGAGCCATTGGTTCTCATATGTGGATCCTATCTATATTTGAGCAATCATTTCGACCAAATTTTATTTGTAATGTTTCTTCAAGTTAAGCTTCTTTTACCACTAAGGATTTCATACGGTGGTTGTTGTTGAAGAATGTTGTCATTAATCTTGCGACTATGTGATCAGATTATATTAATTTCTTTCATAATGAAATAGAGCAAGCTTTCGGTGAGAGAGAGAGAGAGAGGATGAAACTTGCTTGCCTTTAGAAGTACAAATGGCCAAGAGCTACCGAGCCCAAGGAATACGTCCAATATGTTAAATAATTCTTCTTTAAAAGAAAAGCAGTCCGCATGCCCACTAGGTTTCATTGTTTGCTTGGCCCACGGCCTTTTCGTTTACACTGCTGTTAGGTGACGTGGCTTCGAATTGCTGGTTAAGGGGAGGGAACGATATTGTGCACCACCCTCAGTGCACGAACGTATGCACTGGATGTAGCTATTGGCCGCACATATGAGCATGCTCTGCATGTACATATGCATGGGCACGCAATTAATGGGCGCTCCCGGTGTATGCTTCCTGCACCGAAGGCGATGCAGAAAGACTTTTTTCTAAAAAGGATTATTATGATAAAGTCAGAATATCATTTATGTTTACAATCCAATTCCAAGCGTGTTTTTCTGCTTTTTGGATACTACTATGGGCCTTTTCGGTTTTCGTTCTTAAATCATCATATAACGATTGCAACTCTGGATGGCGACCAAACCGCTTACTTGTCATGCTAAAAAGTAGAAAGAGATTTCAAATAGGTGACAATCTTTATTAAAAATTAGAATGTGATTTCAAATAGTGGCAATCTTGTTCTCTGTCCAAAGGAAAAGAAAGAATATGACAATAAATTTAAGGTATAAGACAAGTGCAATATAAGACAATATTCTTTGAACTTTTTTTTTTTTTGGATATTATTAAAGAACCTTTTTCTTTTCAGTCATGACTTAGCTTAGCGGCATCAACACTATAATCTAAGACATTGTCTTCTTGAGCCTTTTAGATGGTATATATTATAGGTATACATTAGGATACAGACCAACATACTCCACTAAGGTTTGTTTAAATTGTGACCAAATCATTAAAATCCAATAACCATAGTCTAAATTATTAGATATAATCCACTACACCAAAACCATTAAAACACGCAAGCCATATCATTTGAAACACTATAACCAGTGCGACAAATGGAGTACAACAAATATAATGATGTATATTATTTAATTTTTATCGTTTGATGTATAGATTAATAATTTCTAAATCACATGACTTTTATATGGAAGCAATCATATCTATAGATTAATGATATCTAAATCACATGACCTTTTTATATAGAAGCAATCATATTTAATTTTATTTAATATTAGAATCTAACCGTTTAATATCTTTCCACTAAAGTCCTAGCCAATACCATCATAAACGTTTTTTCTTCTTTCACAAAATCTTTTAAAAAGATTCATTCTTCGAATTATTCTCACCAAAAAAGAAAAGCCCATAAATTTTTATATATAGTCTCAAAGAAAAAGTCAATATTCCATGCCATGGCTTTTTTTCTAGAAAATTCCGTACGTCGTTCTTTTTACCTTTCTCTGTATATGGTTTTACATATATATATATATATATATATATATATTATTGGTAGAATTAGACTTGTATGCAGAAAGCTTTAAAATAGAACAATTAGAATATGGTATTTCACAAAATTCTATTACACATCCAGGTATCATGCATGTCTCTTACAACTCCATCTCATACAAAGACGTACGTAATGTAAAGAAGCCTACATTCATAACCAGCAAGACTGCCAGACATAACCTAATTAATGGTCGCAGGAGACATTAATCTATTTATTATGAGAAACGGTAGGATGATTGGGCCACCAACAGGGCGGTCTCAGCGAGTCCAAAGGAAGGCGCCCATGGCGAAGTCCCTCTTCTCAACGACGTCGCCGAACACGGGCAGCCCGTACTCTCTCAGGAGGCAGTCGACCTTCCACTCGGGCATCGTCTCGTAGTCGGCCTTGGTGTACCTCGGGTAGTGGAGGGGCATCCGAAAGTAGCCGCCGTACCTCTCCTTCTCATAATAATGGCTCTGCCCGTTGGTCTCCGCCGGAGTACTCCTCCTCTTCCTCATCAGCCACTCCATATGCCTCACTTCTTCTCGATCGCTCTCTTTTTTTCTCCTCTTGATCTCTCCTTCTTCTCGATCTGATGCCTAAATTTTACGGGGATGATGGGTTCCTTTATTTATATAGGGGGAGAGGAGGCCGGGTTCCGGAAACAACCGGACGCCTGAAGTCATCCGGGGGATCCGAAAAGGACTCCGATTGCACACAGGATTTAGATTCCGAGTATGCCAAGAAATCCCGCCCTCGCTCTAGGGGATCCGAAAAGGACTAGGATTGCACACAGGATTTAGATTCCCACTATGCCAAGAAATCCCGCCGTCGCTAGTGGATTCCGGTGTCCGGCTTATTCCGGTTTCGTGCGGCAGGTCGGTGGAAGAGCTTTGTTCGTTGGATCGGGAAATCCTTGCACTTAATTGACGTAATATTCAATCGTATCATGAAGATATTATTGGATTTATAACGTGAAAGTTTCAACATAATTTAATTCATATTTAAACAGGAAATGTCCAATTCAAATCACCGCCACCCAAGTATTATTACATATTGGCTGATGATCGGACACGGAAACGCGGTACATGCATGTGTATTATTATACATCGAAAGTTAGTCATTGCATCAGAGCTAGCCTTCTGATTAATTAATTACTGTAGGGGATTTAAATTATAATAATATTAGATTACGTACTAGCTAGGGAGTGATACCGGTGCACATATACATATTATATCAACATATAAATAAATATACTAGTTACCGTTAGCACAAGAGTCCTTTTCCGATCTCTATGATCAAGTGCCAATCTGCGTACCGACTCTCCAATATTAATCGAGTCAGCACAATGATGTCTATTTTGAAATTGATGCACATAAAATGGTGCATATATATCATAAACGCAATTCTATTAGCTCCTAGCAAAATATAATTATATGGGTCCTTGCCCAAAACGAACTTTACTTTAAATTCAGACATGATCATTTATATCCCGCAAGCTATTAGAGTTTTCAATGTCAAGCCCATGTCATCGCAACCGTCGGATCGTCGCCTATCGGATCGATCGCGACGGTCCGAGATCGTTCTTCGCCGACCAGGATCGATCAGGGCTTGGATTGATGGTAACCGTCGGATCGACACCGATCGGTCCGATCGCCACGGTCCGAGATCGGTCGTGGATGATCAGGATCAGGGCTTGGATCGATCGCAACCGTCGGATCGTCGCCGATTGAACCGATCGCCACAGTCCGGGATCGGTCGTGGATGATCGGGATCAGGGCTTGGATCGATCGCAACCGTCGGATCGTCCGCGATCTCGGACCGATCACAACGGTCCGGGATCGATCATGGCCGATCGCGATCAGGGCTTGGATCGATCGCAATCGTCGGATCATCAGTGATCTCGGACCGATCGCCACGGTCCGGGATCAGTCATGGCTGATCGGGATCAGGGCTTGGATCGATCGCAACCGTCGGATCGTCGCCGATCGGACCGATCGCCACGGTCCAAGATCGGCCGTGGCCGATCGGGATTACGGCTTCGATCGATCGCAATCGTCGGATCATCGCCGATCTCGGACGGATTGCAACGGTCCGAGATTGGTCGTGGCCGATCGGGATCACAGCTTGGATCGATCGCAACCGTCGGATCGTCGCCTATCGGATCGATCGCGACGGTCCGAGATCGTTCATCATCGACCAGGATCGATCAGGGCTTGGATCGATGGCAACCATCGATCAATACCGATCGGTCCGATCGCCACGGTCCGAGATCGATCGTGGACGATCAGGATCAGGGCTTGGATCGATGGCAACCGTCGGATCGTCGCCGATTGGACCGATCACCACGGTCCGGGATCGGTCGTGGATGATCGGGATCAGGGCTTGGATCGATCACAACCGTCGGATCGTCCATGATCTCAGACCGATCGCAACGGTCTGGGATCGGTCATGGCCGATCGAGATCAGGGCTTGGATCGATCACAATCGTCGGATCGTCCGCGATCTCGGACCGATCGCAACGGTCCAGGATCGATCGTAGCCGATCGAGATCAGGGCTTGGATCGATCGCAACCATCGTCCGCGATCTCGGACCGATCGCAACGGTCCGGGATCGGTCATGGCCGATCGGGATCAGGGCTTGGATAGATCGCAACCGTCGGATCGTTAGCGATCTCGGACCGATCGCCACAGTCCGAGATCGGTCGTGGACGATCGGATCAGAGCTTGGATCGATCGCAACCGTCGGATCGTCGCCGATCGGACCGATCGCCACGGTCCGAGATCGGTCATGGCCGATCGGGATCACAGCTTCGATCGATCGCAACCGTCGGATCGTCGCCGATCTCGGATGGATTGTAACGGTCCGAATCGGTCGTGGCCAATCGGGATCACGGCTTGGATCGATCACAACCGTCGGATCATCACCTATCGATCGATCGCGACGGTCCAAGATCGTTCATCGCTGACCAGGATCGATCATGTCTTGGATCGATGGCAACCATCGGATTGACACCGATCGGTCCATCACCACGGTCCGAGATCGGTCGTGGACTATCAGGATCAGGGCTTGGATCGATCGCAACCGTCGAATCGTCCGCGATCTCGGACCGATTGCAACGGTCCGGGATCGATCGTGGCCGATCGGGATCAGGGCTTGGATCGATCACAACCGTCGGATCGTCCGCGATCTCGGACCGATCGCAACGGTCCGTGATCGGTCGTGGCCGATCGGGATCAGGGCTTGGATCGATCACAACCGTCGGATTGTCAGCGATCTCGGACCGATCGCCACGGTCCGGATCGGTCATGGCCGATCGGGATCAGGGCTTTGATCGATCGCAACCGTTGGATCGTCGCGATCGGACCGATCGCCACGGTCCGAGATCGGTCGTGGCCGATCGGGATCATAGCTTGGATCGATCGCAACCGTCGGATCGGCGCCTATCGGATCGATCGCGACGGTCCAAGATCGTTCATCGCCGACCAGGATCGATCAGGGCTTGGATCGATGGCAACCGTCGGATCGACGCCGATCGGTCCGATCACCACGGTCCGAGATCGGTCGTGGATGATTAGGATTAGGGCTTGGATCGATCACAACCGTCGGATCATCGCCGATTGGACCGATCGCCATAATTCGGGATCGGTCGTGGACGATCGGGATCAGGGCTTGGATCGATCGCAACCGTCGGATCGTCCGCGATCTCGGACCGATCGCAACGATCTGGGATCGAATCGTGGTCGATCGGGATCAGGGCTTGGATCGATCGCAATCGTCGGATCATCAGTGATCTCGGACCTTTTTCATTGTACATGAGGATCTGGATGAGGACCTCTAGCCATTGTTCGGCCCGATGAGCGATCCGATCATCAAAGGACCCCTCCCGAGAAGATCCTAAGGACGGGAAGGGGCGGTGCTGATGGTGATGTGCCCGCTCGATTTCCTTTCCATGCCACTTTTGAAGGAGTCATCGGAGTGGCTGGAGGGGGACCGAAGCCTCTTAGAAAAATCTAAAAATAACTAGACAGATTCATCGCAATTAGCCTTTTAGGGAGATCACCCGCGAGTCACTACTGAATTAGGCTATGCGACGCTTAGCGACCTAAGCGAAGGTGGCAATTGGATACTGCTGTATGGCCGCAATTGCTATTGTAGAAAAATAAATGTAATTAAAGTGATTGGACTTAAGGGCAAGGGCGATGCGATTCGCGTCGCAATGGGGTGGTGGAAAGGAAGAGCGAGAGGCTGGCTTGGGAAGCAAGGAGATCGGTCTCCCGCTGCTCTGGTTCTTGGCTGTGCCCCCTAGCGCGGCTAGTGGAGATCTCCTGAGCGGGTGTTACCATCATCCTTACTCAATGGGAAGGTAGAGATCTGCTACTGGCTTCCGTAGGTATTTCGCTTCTTCTAATCTCCCCCTAACTGGCGCACCAATCTGTTGCCGCCAAAGCGTGTTCCTCTAACGTTAGGGTAACAAAGAGCCTCCTCCTCAACGGAGTTCCTGCAAAAAAGTCCCCAAAGACCGGTTTCATCCCAGCAACCCAATCTCCCATGCCATCACGTATCATCAATGTTAAAATCATACATTTTTCAGATTAACGCATCATGTTCTCTGTGCCACGAAGCAGCAGAAGTATCCAATGGACCTCCGATCATTTAAATAATTTATTTTTTATTTTTTTATTTATTTTACTATCAATAAAAATATAATAGTTTACCGGCATTTCATTGATCAAATTTTGACATTTTATAAGTGCCGCCAATGCATATAATTAATTTCGGCGCTGACAAACTACTAATTTACCGATGTAAAATTAATCACCTTGAAAAACTCAATACTTTACCGGCGTAAACTCTATCAATTGTCGGCATTTTGTGAAACGCCGCTGATGTTATATGTTATTACTGGCGGTATATTAGAAACGCCGCAAAAACATTAATATAACAACGTATAATTAATAAATTATTGGTGTTTGTTTAAATACCACAAAAAACATATATTATTATTGGCGTAACAATATAAATGCAGGGCAACTACTAATTTCCCTGTGCATAATTACTATATTGGTGGCGTTGTTCTAAACACTGCCAACAATATATATTATTACCGACGTAAAAATTTAAACGCCAAGAATCTTAATAATTTACTTGCAAAAATTTAAGCGACGGTAAATTTATATATCTACCAGCGTATAAACATATGCCGCGCATATAAACGCCGCCAATTTAGCTTTTTTTGTAGTCGATCAGTTTAATATTGGACAACTTGGCTATCATTTTCAACATCATATTGGTAAAGAACCCTCCAAAAGAGGCTTTCTACTTGGAGATAAGCTTGGCCCAACAGCACAGTGGAGCAGCCACTCTTTTGGAGGTCAAAAAGGGGTTAACAACAAAGACCACATGATGAAGACTGGTAGATGGTAAATCTATTAGCTGTGGTCGCATCAAATATTAAAAGAAATTGATATACCATATCTTACATACGGTCTCGATCCTCTGTTGTGCCTTTCATTCATGATGGATCTCAATCGAATTAAGATAAAATTTTGTCCCTTTTTCCCCTCATCCACAGATAAGGGGTGAAGTTGTGCACTGTACCCTATGGTGCCGAGCAATGAATAATTTTATGGGTGGTAAGTAATGTCTTATAACCACATTTAATAAATTTGTTCCTCTTCTTTCTTTTTTTCCTTTTTTTTTGGGTATAAGCAGGTGATCACATCATTCTAGTGCAAGTCAAGCCCAATAGATTGGAAAACAAAATTTGGTAAAGAGCAATAGGACAAGAGTCCCCCTACTTCCACATCCAAAAGCTGGAGTGGTGGGCCACCGAAGTAGCAACCCAATCAGCCACAGAATTAGCTTCTCGATAGATATGTCGAATATGGACCATCTATGCATTCCGAAGAGTAGAGCAGATATCTTGGATCAAGGGATTGGTTGGTGAATGATCACACAGATCCTGCTTGATCCATCAAATGACAGTGAGAGAATCACCCTCTAGGAGAGCCTACGAGCCTCAAGGATACGAATTGCATAGGATACACCTGCCCATATCGTAGAGCTTGGCTAGTGGGACAGATATATCAAAAGAACTAAAACCACTCGCTGCTAACATAGCTCCCTCTAGCCCTCGAATAAATTTTTTCCTCTTGACAACATGATTGCAACGTATTTTTAAAGCGTAGCATTAATATATTGAACTTGTTCAGCTTTCTGCACGTAACGTGTAGAGCGCCACAAAGGCCATGGCATGATGTGGCACCCACCTCCGTGACACCCTTGGCTTAAAAAGCCTCGAAGCTTGGAACTGCTTGCTTGATGAGCCTACCGTGGTTTTGGATATATTTGCTGAAAAAGTCTTTGTACACCGTCTTTGATATCCGATGACTTGCATTGAGCATGATAATTTTTTTACACATGAATCTACACCAAAAGATCAGCTCATAAGTCTCGCATCACAGATACGCATGCATGGGCCCTAAGCACTATCTTCACTTGCAGAGAAGGCAGATGGGACGACAGTATGGCTCGATCAGTAAATATGGCATGCTCGGCTACACTAATAATAAAATAATATTAAAAAATTATAATAAATTATTTAAAATTAATTATATTTTTTTCTATTTAGTTTAATTTTAAATTATATTTTTTTAAGATACAAAAATTTTAAATCTTTTTCATCATATTTTACATATAATATTTGATTTACTTTTATTTTTTTTCTCTACATGCATCAAGTCACTCTTAGATTCATCTTTAGGTTTATGTTACAAATGTTCAAACTATTTAAGTCATTCTTTTCTTAATATATTTTTGATTGGAGCTACCTTTATCTTTTTACAAATAGTTTCATTTCTTATTCTATCATTTCTTTTATTTCAATTGCATCTTTTCATTTTATCCAACTTACTTTATTTCTATGAACAACATCATCATCAATCTTCCCTTTCTTATGCATAATTGATTATAAATACTAAAAAAGATCATTTTAATAACTTTATGATGCCTAATGTATATTCTGCATTTATCTTCATTTCTAATTGTACTAAAATTATATTCCACGTATTTTGCCTTATCCTACTTAATTTAAAATCTTTAGATTCTAATGTATTTCACCATAATTCTAATTTATGATTAACTCCAGCCTTAATTTTATCTATTAGTACTATACCACATGCAAATAACATGCACCATAGAATATCATCCTAAATATATTTAATAAACCTTTATAAGTAAAGCAAAAATATAAGAACTAAAAGTAAATTCCTAATATAAGCCCACAATAATAGTATTTTTATTAATAATTCTTATACTAGTAACTACCCAATCATATATATCTTTTATTATATTAATATACTTAATACGGACTCCTTTTTTTAATGTACTTACCATATGATTTTTCTAGAAACCCTATCATAAGCTTTTCTAAATCAATAAAAACTATATAAAGATCTTGTTTCTTTAATTTATAAATTCTTATTAACATTCTAAAAAGAAAAATAGCTTTTATGATCTATCTTTCTAGTATAAAACTAAATTAATTTTTTAAAATTTTTTATAGTACATCTCAACCTACCTTCAATTACTCTTTCCTAAACTTTTATAGTATGACTGATGAGTTTGATATCATGATACAATTTTAAATATCTTTTTTATTCTTATAATTTGATACTATAATACTCTTTCTCCATTTATTAGAATCTTTTTAGTTTCTAAAATTTTATTAAATAAATTTATTATCCATTTTATTTCAGTATTATCTAAATATTTCAAAACTTTATAGAAATCTTATCAGATTATATAATTATTTTATATTTATTTTCTTTATATTATGCAAACATGTAAGCAAGTCAAACGAATATATCTTATATTTTTCTTGCACTCCAAATTTCAATTGCAAGTATAAAGAAATGAAGGAAATAAATACCTCCATGATGTACTTGGATTATGATCCGATCTGACTACCACGATAACCCGCATGCAGCTCCGATGGATAGTTGATATACCTGTACATTATCATGATCTCAACCGTCAAACATTCTTCTCTAATTAATCGACAGAGGAAGAGAACAGGGACAGCAAAGAAGGCCAGGGGGAGGAGGGGAGGGAGAGATGGACCTCTTTTTCGTTGTACATGGGGATCTGGACGAGGACCTCATCTTTCGCGCATAGGCTTCCATATGTACCGCCTCTCGGGCGCTTCATGAAGAGCTTGATGAGGATGATGACAATGGCCATGTACACCTTCTTCACGAACATCATCACCGACATGGCCAGGCAGAGGAACACCGACATGGCCAGGCAGAGGAACACCGTGAGGTGAAGCAAGGGGACGATAATGTCGTCCGAGGCCCCTGGAGCGCCATCGACGATGCTCTCTCATGATCTCTCTCACCCCCTAGCAGCAGCGAAGGAGTTTTGGATTTTTGGGGTGGTTACGAGATTTTTGGGTTGCGTTTGGTGTATTGCCAAAGGATAATTGGATTACTTATAATATTATAATATTACAATATTTGGTATATACGGGTAATATTACAATAATATTAATTATCATGTTTGGTAAGACGAAGAAGGTTTAGGCTGGATCTATGAAACCTTTCCACTTATGTGCCCAAATCACGGGCATGCCAGTTTTCCCCGTGCATTACGTCCTTTTAAGATGAAAATCTCTGGCAAGGAAAGAGAGTTTTTCGGAGTCATAAATATTCTAATCTAGCACCCTGCTATCTTTTTCTTTCTTTCATTTAAAGAATATCGTTGACAAGTTATCGATATTTCATTAGACAATTAATGTAAATTATTATTCCAAATATTTCTGACAGATCGATTTACTAATTTGCTCCCAATAATTCAGTAATTTGCAAACTATTTAACAAGCGCCAGATTATTATTTCATGAAATATTTAATTATTCACTATTTTTGTTAATGAAATACTTTACCTCTGCCATTCCTTGTCATTATTGCTGTATTTTTTATTCAAATGATATGGAGCTTCAAGTAGCGGCAGATTTCCTTTAGGCAAGGGCTCTGTTTAATTTGCTGCCACTACCTTAGGTTGATGTGCATGCATGCATAACTGTAGTTTAGAGAAGGTACGTGCAATCAACAGTACATTGATGATGGAGCATCGTATTATTATGGCAAATGCTATAACACTTTTGATGGTGAATGGATGGTTATGTGAATAATAATTAAAAAAAATTCTACATTTTTTTGAAGTCTAATTTTGAAAAAACACTATATAAAGATTTGTCAGCTGAACTCAAAGTAGGTAGTATTCTTTTTAAAAATGAGGTAGATGGTTAATAAGGTTAAACTTGTTAGATTACCGACCATTTAATATACATGATTTAAAAACTTAAAATCCAGCCACATGAAGCATTTATGAAGCATTTCACATCATGGAGGTATTTATTTGCCTTCATTTCTTTATACTTGCAATTGAAATTTGGAGTGCAAGAAAAATATAAGATATATTCGTTTGACTTGCTTACATGCTGCATAATATAAAGAAAATAAATATAAAAATAATTATAGAGCTGCATTCCACCATTCATTTGCACATCAAAGTTACTCATTGTATATGACTTATAAAGTCGTGCGTATGCAAAAGAAAAATGTAATCAAGACAAACTCCAAAATGTCTTTTCATTTGTTCCTTTCTCTTTTTTGCTTTTAAAATGTTAAGAAAATATGAATTAGAAAATCAAACAATTCCACACATACCTCAAAAATAACAGCTCCTAGAGCAACCCATTTTGCTACCTTCCAGTTCTTCTTTAAAAGATCATACACCATGTCAGAGTCCCCTATTTTATCAGCTAGAATTATCTGCACAGGAAGTTATTGTCAGTACTAAGTAACAGTAAAAGCTAGAAAATTAACTATATGAAAATGAAAATGCTCACATCTTTCCATCTGTGATCAAAGAATATGAAAGCTGCGGCTCCCAGCACAACTAGGATCAACAAGACAATCAAGAAAGAATACTGCTTGGGTTAAGGAACCACTATAATCAGGGTACGAGATCCAATATTCCACTATATTCCACTTGGGAAAATGTGAGGAATGCAAATTATATAAAACATAGAACAGTGGATATAGGTGTGAATAACTTGGCATTACATTGGACAAGGATCAGCCAACTATTGAACCTTGTCCTAGCTACATGGCGTTAGTTTGATGAACCAACCTTCATCTTTTTCATTGTCGAGGACCACATACCCAGACCATAACAAGCTTCTATCTCCTTTTTTATTATTTCAAATCTAAAGTGTTTAGGCCCCTTATGGACGTATTGCACGGGGAAAACTGGCATGCCCGTGATCTGGGCACATAAGTGGAAAGGTTTCTTTGATCCAGCCTAAACCTTTTTTTGTCTTACCAAACATGATAATTAATATTATTGTAATATTTCCCGTATATACCAAATATTGTAATATTATAATATTATAAGAAATCCAATTATCCTTTGCCAATACACCAAACGCAACCCAAAAATCTCGTAACCACCCCAAAAATCCAAAACTCCTTCACTGCTGCTAGGGGGTGAGAGAGATCATTGAGAGGGCATCGTCGATGGTGATCCAGGGGCCTCGGGATGACATTATCATCCCCTTGCTTCACCTCACGGTGTTCCCCTACCTGGCCATGTCGTATTCCTCTGCCTGACCATGTCGGTGATGCTGTTTGTGAAGAAGGTGTACATGGTCATTGTCATCATCCTCCTCAAGCTCTTCAGGAAGCGCCCCTAGAGGCGGTACATATGGGAGCCCATGCGCGAAAAAGATGAGGTCCTCGTCTAGATCCACATGTACAACGAAAAAGAGGTCCATCTCTCCCTCCCCTCCTCCCTTGTCCTTCTTCGTTGTCCCTATTCTCTCTCTATCGATTAATTAGAGAAGAATTTTTGACGATTGAGATCATGATAATGTACAGGTATATCAGCTATCCATCGGAGCTGCATGCGGGCTATCGTGGACGTCGGATCGGATCATAATCCAAGTGCTTGATGATTCTACCGACGTAAGTGAATTCAACTCTATTAAATTAGTTATTAAATTCTAGTTTGACAGAAACCGTTCCTTCACACGTTTCGCAGGCGAGGGTAGAGGTGATGGAAGATGAGAAAGAAAATGAAAGGAAAATCACCTCTACCCTCGCTTGCAAAACGTGTGAAGGAACGGTTTCCGTCAAACTAGAATTTAATAACTAATTTAATAGAGTGGAATTCGCTTACCTTAATAACAGGGTCGGTAGAATCATCAAGCACTTGGATTATGATCCGATCCGACGTCCACGATAGCCCGCATGCAGCTCCGATGGATAGCTGATATACCTGTACATTATCATGATCTCAACCATCAAAAATTCTTCTCTAATTAATAAACAGAGGGAGAAAACAGGGACAACGAAGAAGGCCGAGGGGAGGAGGGGAGGGAGAGATGGACCTCTTTTTCGTTATACATGGGGATCTGGACGAGGACCTCATCTTTTTTGCGCATGGGCTCCCATATGTACCGCTTCTCGAGGCACTTCCTGAAGAGCTTGACAAGGATGATGACAATGGCCATGTACACCTTCTTTACGAACAGCATCACCGACATGGCCAGGCAGAGAACACCGACATGGCCAGGTAGAGGAACACCGCGAGGTGAAGCAAGGGGATGATAATGTCGTCCCGAGCCCCTGGAGCGCCATCGACAATCCCTCTCCATGATCTCTCTCACCCTTAGCAGCAGCAAAGAGTTTTGGATTTTTGGGTGGTTACTAGATTTTTTGGGTTGCGTTTGTGTATTGCCAAAGGATAATTGGATTACTTATAATATTATAATATTACAATATTTGGTATATACGGGTAATATTACAATAATATTAATTATCATGTTTGGTAAGATGAAGAAGTTTAGGCTGGATCTATGAAACCTTTCCACTTACGTGCCCAGATCACGGGCATGCCAGTTTTCCTCGTGCATTATGTCCTTTTAAGATGAAAATCTCTGGCAAGGAAAGAGAGTTTTCTGGGAGTCATAAATATTCTAATCTAGCACCCCGCTATCTTTTTTTTCTTTCATTTAAAGAATATCTTTGACAAGTTATTGATATTTCATTAGACAGTTAATGTAAATTATTATTCCAAATATTTCTGACAAATCGATTTACTGATTTGCTCCCAATAATTCAGTAATTTGCAACTGTTCAACAAGCAACAGATTTAATGCGTGGGAAAGAATGTTCATGAAATATTTAATTATTAACTATTTTTGTTAATGAAATACTTCACCTCTGCCAGTTCCTTGTCATTATTGCTATATTTTTTATTTAATTCATATGGAGCTTCAAGCAGCGGCAGATTTCCTTTAGGCAAGGGCTCCATTTAATATGCTGCCACTACCTTAGGTTGATGTGCATGCACGCATAACTGTAGTTTAGAGAAAGTACATGCAATCAAGTACATTGATGATGGAGCATCGTATTATTGTGGTAAATGCTATAACACTTTTGATGGTGAATGGATGGTTATGTGAATAATAAAAAAAATTCTACATTTTTTGAAGTCTAATTTTGAAAAAACACTATATAAAGATATGCCAGCTGAACTCAAAGTAGGTAATATTCTTTTTAAAAATGAGGTAGATGGTTAATAAGGTTAAACTTGTTAGATTACCGACCATTTAATGTACATGGTTTAAAAACTTAAAATCCAGCCACATGAAGCATTTATGAATCATTTCGCATCATGGAGGTATTTATTTGCCTTCATTTCTTTATACTTGCAATTGAAATTTGGAGTGCAAGAAAATATAAGATATATTCGTTTGACTTGCTTACATGTTGCATAATATAAAGAAAATAAATATAAAAATAATTATAGAGCTGCATTCCACCATTCATTTGCACATCAAAGTTACTCATTGTATATGACTTATAAAGTCATGCGTATGCAAAAGAAAAATGTAATCAAGACAAACTCCAAAATGTCTTTTCATTTGTTCCTTTCTCTTTTTTGCTTTTAAAATGTTAAGAAAATATGAATTAAAAATCAAATAATTCCACACATCCTCAAAAATAACAGCTCCTAGAGCAACCCATTTTGCTACCTTCCAGTTCCTTTAAAAGATCATACACCATGTCAGAGTCCCCTGTTTTATCAGCTAGAATTATCTGCACAGGAAGTTATTGTCAGTACTAAGTAACAGTAAAAGCTAGAAAATTAACTGTATCAAAATGAAAATGCTCACATCTTTCCATCTGTGATCAAAGAATATGAAAGCTGCGGCTCCCAGCTCAACTAGGATCAACAAGACAATCAAGAAAGAATACTGTTTGGGTTAAGGAACCACTATAATCAGTGTACGAGATCCAATATTCCACTATATTCCACATGGGAAAATGTGAGGAATGGAGATTATATAAAACATAGAACAGTGGATATAGGTATGAATAACTTGGCATTACATTGGACAAGGATCAGCCAACTCATGAACCTTGTCCCAGCTACATGGCATTAGTTTGATGAACCAACCTTCATCTTTTTCATTGTCAAGGACCACATACCCATAACATAACAAGCTTCTGTCTCCTTTTTTATTATTTCAAATCTGAATTGTTTAGGCCCCTTATGGGCGTAATGCACGGGAAAAACTGGCATGCCCATGATCTGGGCACATAAGTAGAAAGTTTCATTAATCCA
Organism: Calamus simplicifolius; assembly: GCA_900491605.1. Classification (NCBI taxonomy): domain Eukaryota; kingdom Viridiplantae; phylum Streptophyta; class Magnoliopsida; order Arecales; family Arecaceae; genus Calamus; species Calamus simplicifolius. The sequence continues at coordinate 54,980 of UESW01001671.1, read as the reverse complement.
GCCTAAACCTTTTTCGTCTTACCAAACATGATAATTAATATTATTGTAATATTACCCATATATACCAAATATTGTAATATTATAACATTATAAGTAATCCAATTATCCTTTGCCAATACACCAAATGCAACCCAAAAATCACGTAACCACCCAAAAATCCAAAACTTGTTCGCTGTTGCTAGGGGGTGAGAGAGATCATGGAGAGGGCATCATCGATAGCGCTACAGGGGCCTCGAGATAACATTATCGTCCCCTTGCTTCACCTCATGGTGTTCCTTTGCCTAACCATGTCGGTGTTCCTCTGCCTGACCATGTCGGTGATGCTGTTCGTGAAGGTGTACATGGCCATCATCATCATCCTCGTCAAGCTCTTCAGGAAGCGCCCCGAGAGGTGGTACATATAAGAGTACATGCGCGAAAAAGATTAGGTCCTCGTCCAGATCCCCATGTACAACGAAAAGAGGTCCATCTCTCCCTCCCCTCATCCCCCCGGCCTTCTTCGCTGTCCCTGTTCTCTCTCTGTCGATTAATTAGAGAATAATTTTTGATGGTTGAGATCAAGATAATATACAGAGGTATATCAGCTATCCATCGGAGCTGCATGCGGGCTATTGTGGACGTCGGATCGGTTCATAATCCAAGTGCTTGATGATTCTACCGACCCTGTTATTAAGGTAAGCGAATTCAACTCTATTAAATTAGTTATTAAATTCTAGTTTGACAGAAACCGTTCCTTCACACATTTCGCAGGCGAGGGTAGAGGTGATGGAAGATGAGAAAGAAAATGAAAGGAAAATCACCTCTACCCTCGCCTGTGAAACGTGTGAAGAACGGTTTCCATCAAACTAGAATTTAATAACTAATTCGATTACCTTAATAACAGGGTCGATAGAATCATCAAGCACTTGGATTATGATCCGATCCAACATCCACGATAGCCCGCATGCAGTTCTGATGGATAGCTGATATTCCTGTATCATGATCTCAACCGTCAAAAATTCTTCTCTAATTAATCGACAGAGGGAGAGAACAGGGACAAAGAAGGCTGGGGAGGAGGGGGGGAGAGATGGACCTCTTTTTTGTTGTACATGGGATCTGGACGAGGACCTCATCTTTTTCGCGCATAGGCTCCCATATGTACCGCCTCTCAGGGCGCTTCCTGAAGAGCTTAACGAGGATGATGACAATGGCCATGTACACCTTCTTCATGAACAAATCACCGATATGGCCAGGCAGAGGAACACGACATGGCCAAGCAGAGGAACACCGTGAGGTGAAGCAAGGGAACGATAATGCCGTCCTGAGGCCCCTGGAGTGCCATCGACGATGCCCTCTCCATGATATCTCTCACCCCCTAGCAGCAGCGAAGGAGTTTTGGATTTTTGGGGTGGTTACGAAATTTTTGGGTTGCGTTTGGTGTATTGCCAAAGGATAATTGGATTACTTATAATATTATAATATTGCAATATTTGGTATATACGGGCAATATTACAATAATATTAATTATCGTGTTTGGTAAGACGAAGAAGGTTTAGGCAGGATCTATGAAACCTTTCCACTTATGTGCCCAGATCACGGGCATGCCAGTTTTCCCCGTGCATTACGTCCTTTTAAGATGAAAATCTTGGCAAGGAAAGAGAGTTTTCGGAGTCATAAATATTCTAATCTAGCATCCCATTATCTTTTTTTTCTTTCATTTAAAGAATATCTTTGACAAGTTATTGATATTTCATTAGACAGTTAATGTAAATTATATTCCAAATGTTTCTGACAGATCGATTTACTGATTTGCTCCCAATAATTCAGTAACTTGCAAACTGTTCAACAAGTGACAGATTTAATGCGTGGTGAAAGAATGTTATATTATTTCATGAAATATTTGATTATTCACTATTTTTATTAATGAAATACTTTACCTCTGCCGTTCCTTATCATTATTGTGTATTTTTTATTCAATTGATATGGAGCTTCAAGCAGTGGCAGATTTCCTTTAGGCAAGGGCTCCGTTTAATTTCCTGCCACTACCTTAGGTTGATGTGCATGCACGCATAACTGTAGTTTAGAGAAGGTACGTGCAATCAACAGTACATTGATGATGAAGCATTGTATTATTGTGGCAAATGCTATAACACTTTTAATTGTGAATGGATGGTTATGTTAATAATAAAAAAATTCTACATTTTTTTTTGAAGTCTAATTTTGAAAAAACACTATATAAAGATATGCTAGCTAACTCAAAGTAGGTACTATTCTTTTTAAAAATGAGGTAGATGGTTAATAAGGTTAAACTTGTTAGATTACCGACCATTTAATGTACATGGTTTAAAAACTTAAAATCCAGCCACATGAAGCATTTATGAAGCATTTCGCATCATGGAGGTATTTATTGGCTTTCATTTCTTTATACTTGCAATTGAAATTTGGAGTGCAACAAAAATATAAGATATATTTGTTTGACGTGTTTACATGCTGCATAATATAAAGAAAATAAATTTAAAAATAATTATAGAGCTGTATTCCACCATTCATTTGCACATCAAAGTTACTCATTGTATATGACTTATAAAGTCGTGCGTATGCAAAAGAAAAATGTAATCAAGACAAACTCCAAAATGTCTTTTCATTTGTTCCTTTCTCTTTTTTGCTTTTAAAACGTTAAGAAAATATGAATTAGAAAATCAAACAATTTCACACATACCTAAAAAATAATAGCTCCTAGAGCAACCCAATTTGCTACCTTCCAGTTCTTCTTTAAAAGATCATACACCATGTTAGTGTCCCCTGTTTTATCACCTAGAATTATCTGCATAGGAAGTATTGTCAGTACTAAGTAACAGTAAAAGCTAGAAAATTAACTATATCAAAATGAAAATGCTCACATCTTTC
>UESW01001671.1:23683-47246 GCA_900491605.1 Calamus simplicifolius | reverse complement strand
ATTAATTAGAGAAGAATTTTTGACGGTTGAGATCATGATAATATAGAGGTATATCTGCTATCCATCGGAGCTGCATGCGGGCTATTGTGTACGTCGGATCGGATCATAATCCAAGTGCTTGATGATTATACCGACCATGTTATTAAGGTAAGCGAATTCCACTTATTAAATTAGTTATTAAATTCTAGTTTGACGAAAACCATTCCTTCACATGTTTCGCAGGCGAGGATAAAAGGTGATGGAAGATAAGAAAGAAAATGAAAGGAATGTATGAAGGAACGGTTTCCGTCAAACTAGAATTTAATAACTAATTTAATAGAGTGGAATTCGCTTACCTTAATAACAAGGTCGGTAGAATCATCAAGCACTTGGATTATGATCCGATTCAGCGTCCACGATAGCCCGCATGCAACTCCAATGATAGCTGATATACATAGACATTATCATGATCTCAATCGTCAAAAATTCTTCTCTAATTAATCAACAGACGGAGAGAATCAGGGACAGCGAAGAGGGAGGAGGAGGGGAGGGAGAGATGACCTCTTTTTCGTTGTACATGGGGATCTAGACAAGGACCTCATCTTTTTCGCACATGGGCTCCCATATGTACCGCCTCTCGGGGCGCTTCCTGAAGAGCTTGATGAGGATGATGACAATGGTCATGTACACCTTCTTCATGAACATCATCACGACATGGCCAGGCAGAGGAACGCCGTGAGGTAAAGCAAGGGACGATAATGTCATCCCAAGCCCCTAGAGCGCCATCGACGATGCCCTCTCCATGATCTCTCTCACCCCCTAGCAGGGGCGAAAGAGTTTTAGATTTTTGGGGTGCTTACCAGATTTTTGGGTTGCATTTAATTGGATTACTTATAATATTATAATATTACAATATTTGGTATATATGAGTAATATTTAATAATATTAATTATTATATTTGGTAAGACGAAAAGGTTTAGGCTGGATCTATGAAACCTTTCCACTTATGTGTCCGATCACGGGCATGCCAGTTTTCCCGTGCATTACATTCTTTTAAGATGAAAATCTCTGGCAAGGAAAGAGAGTTTTTTGGGAGTCATAAATATTCTATTCTAGCACCCCGCTATCTTTTTTTTTTTCTTTCATTTAAAGAATATCTTTGACAAGTTATCGATATTTCATTAGACAGTTAATGTAAATTATTATTCCAAATATTTCTGACAGATCGATTTACTGATTTGCTCCCAATAATTCAGTAATTTGCAAACTGTTCAACAAGCGACAGATTTAATGTGTGGTGAAAGAATGTTATATTATTTCATGAAATATTTAATTATTCACTATTTTTGTTAATGAAATACTTTACCTCTGTCGTTCCTTGTCATTATTGCTGTATTTTTTATTCAATTGATATGGAGCTTCAAGCAAGCGGTAGATTTCATTTAGGCAAGGGCTCTGTTTAATTTGCTGCCACTACCTTAGGTTGATGTGCATGCATGCATAACTGTAGTTTAGAGAAGGTACGTGCAATCAACAGTACATTGATGATGGAGCATCGTATTATTGTGGCAAATGCTATAACACTTTTGATGGTGAATGGATGGTTATGTGAATAATAAAAAAGATTCTACATTTTTTTGAAGTCTAATTTTGAAAAAACACTATATAAAGATATGCAAACTGAACTCAAAGTAGGTAGTATTCTTTTTAAAAATGAGGTAGATGGTTAATAAGGTTAAACTTGTTAGATTACCGACCATTTAATGTACATGGTTTAAAAACTTAAAATCCAGCCACATGAAGCATTTATGAAGCATTTCGCATCATGGAGGTATTTATTTGCCTTCATTTCTTTATACTTGCAATTGAAATTTGGAGTGCAAGAAAAATATAAGATATATTCGTTTGACTTGCTTACATGTTGCATAATATAAAGAAAATAAATATAAAAATAATTATAGAGCTGCATTCCACCATTCATTTGCATATCAAAGTTTCTCATTGTATATGACTTATAAAGTCGTGCGTATGCAAAAGAAAAATGTAATCAAGACAAACTCCAAAATGTCTTTTCATTTGTTCCTTTCTCTTTTTTGCTTTTAAAATGTTAAGAAAATATGAATTAGAAAATCAAACAATTCCACACATACCTCAAAAATAACAGCTCCTAGAGCAACCCATTTTGCTACCTTCCAGTTCTTCTTTAAAAGATCATACACCATGTCAGAGTCCCCTATTTTATCAGCTAGAATTATCTGCATAGGAAGTTATTGTCAGCACTAAGTAACAGTAAAAGCTAGAAAATTAACTATATCAAAATGAAAATGCTCCCATCTTTCCATCTGTGATCAAAGAATATGAAAGCTCCCAGCTCAACTAGGATCAACAAGACAATCAAGAAAGAATACTGTTTGGGTTAAGGAACCACTATAATCATGGTACGAGATCCAATATTCCACTATATTCAACTTGGGAAAATTTGAGGAATGCAAATTATATAAAATATAGAACAGTGGATATAGGTGTGAATAACTTGGCATTACATTAGACAAGGATCAGCCAACTCATGAACCTTGTCCTAGCTACATGGCATTAGTTTGATGAACCAACCTTCATCTTTTTCATTGTCGAGGACCACATACTCATACCATAACAAGCTTCTGTCTCCTTTTTTATTATTTCAAATCTGAAGTGTTTAGGCCCCTTATGAACTTTGGCACCATATCCCCCTGTGCTTCTTTAGGTGTACCCCTGCCTTCATAAGAGGGCCCCTCTTGTCTTTGTTGCACATGGCCATGACACCATACAAAAACTGTATAATAATAAATAAATTAATGATCCATGACACGACAACAAATATCTAAGAATGTTGTTGTATTTCTAACCAATAGAACTTTAGGCAAGAGCAAGAGAGGACCCGTCATGACCCATAAATAAATCCTAAAAGCAGCAGGTAGAGAGATCTATATAAACCCAAGCTATTGTAACCTGGCAGAAACCCTCCAAAATTGCCCTAGTTGTAAAGATGGACCAGATAAAGAGAATTAACAAGGTTCAATATGGGGAATCACACTTAATGTAACAAATAATAAACAAAGGACTCGGACTAAAAAGCAGTGCCATAACCATGCAAGTTTTTATCTGTATGCTTGTATAAGCACATATAAGCGTAGACTGAACACCTGAGACAGTTATAGAGATGACATATGCTTAACATGAATGGACATGTTGATGAATCTTAGTGGTTAATCATGAAAGGTTATATGCTACACCAAATCTGAAGTAAAATGAAACTGCCAAGAAGTCCACCAAGACTTACCCATCCAGATTTTCCCTGGAGGTCATACTTGGGCATGGAATATAGATTCAGCCCAATAACCCTCAACATACCAGCTCCATAGATTTGTAGGACTTCCAGTAATGCTAAAGTGCATTCTTTCCCTACCATGTAACCGCATTAAAGATTGCAAAATAGTATGGCATTCTTATTCATGAGAACAGGTATATGCATAAATTACACTGAACCAAACTTTCTTTAACAAGAAGAAAAGCAAAAACATGCTTTAAAATTTGACAACCTTCACTTTGTTCTACAAATAGCTTGCTGTTTGATTCAGAATAGTCTTGAAATACAGCGAGAGAGAGAGAGAGAGAGATCCTTTAGCATTTCAAGTTATGCAAGAAACTCATTATTGAAGAGAACAGAGAATCAAGGAAACGATTATAATTACAAAAAGCAACAACAAAATCAAATCTATAATCAAAATTAGTATCAATATTAAGGAATAGATCTAGAATCGAATACCTCTCCTTATCCATCAGCAATCGGCCCTGTCTCTCGATTCACTTACTCACCCCCGGCCTTCTGGTAGACGTAGGTGAGGCCGCACTTGCCACAGTAGTAGCGATCGAAGTGGTTGGCCATGAAGGTCCCGGCAATGCACTCGGCATTGGGGCACTCCTTCCTGAGCCTGGTGACCTTGCCGGAGTCATCGACCTTGTAGAATTGGATAACAGCGAGCTTGACCTTCTTCTTCTTGTGCTTGATCTTCTTGGGCTTGGTGTAGGTCTTCTTCTTACGCTTTTTGGCGCCGCCGCGGAGTCGGAGGACGAGGTGGAGAGTGGACTCCTTCTGGATGTCGTAGTCGGCGAGGGTGCGGCCGTCCTCGAGCTACTTTCCGGCGAAGATGAGACGCTGCTGGTCCGCGGGATGCCTTCCTTGTCCTGGATCTTGTCCTTGACGTTGTTGATCGCATCCGATGACTCGACCTCGAGGGTGATGGTTTTGCCCATGAGGGTCTTCACGAAGATCTGCATCTTGGCGACGGCGGTGGAGCGCGGTGGCGCCCCGGTGGTGGGGGGCTGCCGCTCTAGGGTTAGGGTTGGGACCTTGAAGGGCCGGAGACGGAGGCGCGAGGGTTTAAGAAATAAAAAACATCATCTAGAAGAAAAAAAACAGAGGAGAGGGGGAAAATCACGGGCGAGAGAATGTTTCAGGGGAAAAAAAAAAAAGGGCCGGGGATTACGACGATATTACTTGTCGACGTGTAAATTTAGTCGTAAGTCGACCTATTATGGCAATTTTAAATTCACCGTATTAGAACAAAACAAATTTATATATAAAAAAATAATTTATTAAGATAAAATTTAATTTTTATCGTAATAAAATTAAAAAAAATTATTACTTATTATGATAAAATTAAAATTTTACGAAATAACTTATTACGGTGACATTTGAATTTTACCGTAATATAATATAAAAAATTATATAAAAAAGCCTTGATTTATAACGATGAAATTAAACATTCACCAAAATAAAATAAAAAATTTATATATAAAAAAACCGTAACTTATTAAGGCGATATGTAAATTTTATCGTAATAGAATGAAAAAAAATTTATATAAAAAAACCTTAACTTATTACGATGAAATTAAACTTTAATAGAATGAAAAAAAATTATATATAAAAAACTGTAACTTATTACGATGAAATATAAATTTTACCATAATAAAACAAAAAAATTATATTAAAAACAATCGTAACTTATTACAATGAAATTAAAATTTTGCTGTAATAGAATGAAAAAAAAATTATATATAAAAAACCAGTAACTTAAGACGATGAAATTAAAATGTGGCCGTAATAGAATGAAAAAAAAGATTTTATAAAAAAATCGTAACTTATTACGACGACATTACAATTTCATCGTAATAGAACGAAAAAAATTTATATAAAAAAAACCATAACTTATTACGGCAAAATTTAAAATGCCATCGTAAAAAAATGAAAAAGAATTTATATAAAAAATCTTGACTTATTGCGATGAAATTAAAATTTTACCGTAATAAAATGAATATATATATATATATATATATATAAAGCCTTAACTTATTACGACGACATTTAACTTCATCGTGATAAATATTTATTATGATCAATTAAATTTTTTTTTTCATCGTAATATAATGAAAAGAATAATTTTAATTAAAATAGAATTAAATCTTATTACGATGAAAAAAATACCACCTTAATAAACTACTTATTACGGTGAAATATTTCTTTCGCCGTAATAGCTCAAAAAATAAAAAAATTTTTTTTATTTTTATTAAGACCTATTACGACGGCATTAAATGTCGCCATAATAAGCAGTTTATTACGGTAATTTTTTTTCATCGTAATAGAACATAAAGAATAATGTTAATTAAAATAAAATTAATACGATGAAATAATAATTTGCCGTAATAGTTTGGACGTATTACGACGATATTAAATGTTTATGGCGAATGCAATTTTGATTTCGAAGTTATAAAGAAAAATATAACGACGAAAATTATTCACCACAATAAGTTTGTCATAAATAGTCTAATTTCTTGTAGTGTAGGTAGTTCTTTCCTTAAATTGAAGTTTCTCATATATATCAATTATCAATTTTCAATAATGAATGAATCTTCAATTGACCTTACAACCAATACCTAGTTTACCTCGTCAGTATGTATATGCAATAAAAGTGCTAATAGCCTTTAGATGACTTGAGTAGGCTTCTAAAAGTCTGATAGTTAGTCTACTTCTTGGCTTGCTATAGTAATTAGTCAATATTTTCTAACTCTATTATCTTTTTTTTTAGTCAATTTTGCTCAAAAATTTCTTTCATGGCACATGATAAAAAAAATTTAATATTTTTTTTAAAAAATGTCATAGTGTTTTCAAAATATTTTTTAAAAAGGTTTTTCTTATCCCCAAACTTAATTCTCATTGTCCTCAATGGAGTAAGAAAGAATAAAACAAGAAAAATTACCACCTAGATGATATATGCCTCATGTAATATTAGGAATGACCGTGAGGAGTAGTCTCTTATTCCTAAAAATAAGAACCACTAAAATAAAGGTCAAAAAATAAAATTTGGGCTGCCTTTCAAAAAGTGCTAAGTTTAACATCTTCAGCCAGACATCATGGCTCACTTTGATTATCATTGTCAAGGAGTTTGATGATCTCTTTCCTTACTACTTCCTTCATAGTTGGTTTAAGTTTTTTTTTTTTTAAGTCTCTTATAGGCTTGGTTTTTTCCTTAAGTGAATCCTATGTTGAACAATCGAGAGGCTAATCCCTTTTATGTTAGCCATGGTCCATCCTAATTTTCTTTATTCTTATTCAATAGTTTTCCTTCTTATGAGGAGTCTCTGTCGGTTGAAATAGTCATAGGCAGGGTTTCTGATGGACCTAGGTATGCATAGTTGAGATGCTTGGGAAGTGGTTTCAGTTCTAATTTGGATGCTTCCTTTATTGATGGTTTGGGTAATGGTTCAGGTACTTTCCCTAGTGGTTCAGTTAAAAATTTTTATTTAATTTTTTATCAATTATAGCAACCTCATTAATTTGCTCCCCACTTTGGTTTATGCAGATTTCTAGGTCAAGCTCTTCGTCACTAAGGTCAATTTGATTATAAATAGTATCATGAAATAATGAGTCGCTCGTTTGATGTGTATTGGTAAGATTGAAAATATTAAGATTAATTGACATATTATCAAAGAAAAATTTTGTTAATCCATTTCGTCAATTAATTAGGGCATTAGCTATGGCCAAAAATGGTCTACCTAAAATCATTGGGATGTGGCTCTTTAGGTCTGTTACCGGCCCAGTTTCTAAAATTACAAAGTCCATCGGATAGATAAAGTCACTAACTTTGATCAACACATCCTCTACTATTCCCTTATGTACTTGTAAAGAGTGATTTGCTAGTTGTAGGGTCATTTTCATAAGCTTTAGTTTTTCCAATCCTAGTTGCTCATATACAGAGTATGGCAATATATTAACACTTGCCCCTAAGTCTAATAGAGCCCTATTTATGAGGGTGTTCCCCATAATGAATGAAATAGTGGGTAACCCTAGATCTTTTATTTCATTGGCATATAATTTGATAGGTAAGACCTCACACTGTCTGCCATTACAAGTTCTCTCTATTTCAGGATCTAAGGGTACGAGATTGGGTTGTAATGTTCGGCGACAAACATACACCCTACCAATACACTCTAAAACAAACAGTAATTCGGTTATTTTATTATTTTTTAATTAATTCAATAGAAGAAAAAGAGGGAGATTCTAAAGAAAATACCCTAAAAATTCCTAGAACTAAGATGAATGAAAAATTTAATTAGGGTTTAATAATTCTTAGCAATCAAGTTAACAAAGATTAGACTCTCTACTCTAGGTTTAACCTAGATCTAGACAGCTCCTAACTTTCAAGTTAAAAATTAGCTAATCAAATAGCCAATTATGGATAAGGTCTTTGGGGGTCCCCCGTTGCTTACTAGGTAAGCGAACGAAACTAATTAAATAACTGCTTTCCTTTCCTTTTCTAAACACCAGTTAATCAGTCAATCCTGACTTGGTCCAACTTTTTTAGGTACCTTGTCCTATTGAGCTCGAGTTTCTTAGGAGCTGACATCTAGTTAATTTTAGAGTTAAAGGCTTGGGTTAGTGCAAAATGAAGATATAATTTATGGGCCAAGAAAGGATGATCAACTCCCCACCTTATCTTGATTAGGGATTTGTGCCTTTAAAGTATTTTATGAAAATGCAATGTAATTCAAACAAAGTGTCTAAACAAGTTAGAAAGTTTTTAAAATTAATTATGTTTTATGAAAAGTATCTTAGGATTTTCTTTTAGGTTCTTCATGTGTTTAGTTCTAGAGTGTTGGATTGGATTTTTCGTTAGATTGATGGCACTAGTGTTATCACATCTAATAGGAATTTTATCAAGTGTGATACCATAATCTTCAAGTTGTCGCTTAATCCAAAGGATTTGAGCACAGCAACTTCCAGCTGCAATATACTCTACCTCAGCAGTGGATAATGCAACCGAATTTTGCTTTTTGCTAAACCAAGAGATTAAGTTACTTCCTAGAAGTTGGCATGCACCACTTGTACTCTTCCTATCTAATTTACAACCAGCATAATCAGAATCAGAATAAGCAATTAACTTCAAAGTTGAGTCTCTAGAATACCATAATCCTACATTTTTAGTTCCATTTAAGTATCTAAAGATTCTTTTAACAGCAATTAAATGTGATTCTTTAGGATTAGATTGATATCTTGCACATAGGCAAACAGAAAACATAATATCTGGCCTACTTGCAGTTAAGTAAAGAAGTGATCCGATCATACCTCGGTAATGCTTCTAATCTACTTTCTTACCTTCTTCATCCTTGTCCATCTTGCATGAGGGACTCATTGGCGTACCAAGAGGTTTAGCAGATTCCATACCAAACTTCTTGAGTATTTCCTTTGTGTACTTTGTTTGGTTAATGAAAATCTCCGCTTTCTCTTGCTTGATTTGAAGTCCAAGGAAGAAGTTGAGTTCTCCCATCATGCTCATCTCGAATTCTCCCTGCATTAACTTAGCAAATTCTTGACAAAGGAGATTATTAGTAGCACAAAATATAATGTCATCAACATAAATTTAAACAATTAATAAATCCTTTTCTTTTCTTTTTAAAAACAAAGTTTTATCAACATTTTCTCTAGAAAAATCATTTTCGATCAAAAATTTACTCAATCTATCATACCAAGCTTTAGGTGCTTGCTTTAAACCATAAAGTGCTTTGTGTAATTTGAAGACATGGTTTGAAAATTCATAATCTTCAAAACCAGGAGGTTGTTCAACATAAACTTCCTCATTTATAAAACCATTTAAAAATACACTTTTAACATCCATTTGAAATAAGTTGAAATCATATGACATGCAAATGCAGTAGTCTAATGGCTTCTAATCTAGCAACAGGTGCAAAGGTTTCATCAAAATCTATACCTTCTTCCTGATTATATCCCTTCGCAACTAATCTAGCCTTATTTTAATCACCAAGCCATTTTCATCCAATTTATTTCTAAAAACACATTTAGATCCTATTATAGGGTGGTTTCTAGGTCTGTCTACTAGGGTCCAAACTTGGTTCATGGTGAATTGGTTTAACTCTTCTTGCATTGCTAACATCTAATAACTATCTTTCTCAGCTTTCTCTATAGTTTTGGGTTCTATATGAGATACAAATGCAAGATGATTATTGATATTTCTCATTGATGATCTAGTCCTCACACCTTGAGATAGATCACCTATGATTAGGTCCTTAGGATGACTATAAGCATATCTCCAATCTCTAGGTATATCTTTATCATTATGAGCAGTATCAAAACCATCATCCTTAGATGAGTCATCATCCTTAGCTTCAGGTTCTTGATCCGAAGATACATTTAGTTTTCAATACCTCTTTCAATCAAAGATATATCTTCCTCATCATCAATTTTACCTGATCTTGATGCTAAAGACTCATCAAACACTATATGAATGGATTCTTCTACAACTAAGCTTCTTTTATTAAATACTCTATATGCCTTGCTAGATGTAGAATATCCTAGGAAAATGCCTTCATCAGACTTTTGTATCAAACTTCCCAAGATTGTCCTTACCATTGTTATGAATAAAGCATTTACAACCAAATGCATGAAAATAACCTAAATTGGGTTTCTTATTATGCCATAATTCATAGGGAGTCTTCTTAAGGATAGGTCTAATCAGGGCTCTATTTAGGATATAACATGCTGTGTTTATAGCTTCCGCCCAAAAATATTTTGGAAGTTGGCTTTCACATAGCATGGTACGGGCCATGTCTTCTAAAGTCCTATTCTTTCTTTCTACAACTCCATTTTGTTATGGTGTCCTAGGTGCTGAAAAATTATGATGTATCCCTTTTTCAAAACAGAATTTTTTAAATAAGTGATTTTTAAATTCAGTTCCATGATCACTTCTAATAGACACTATGGTAGTGTTTTTCTCATTTGTGACTTTCTTAACAAATTTTAGGAATATTGAGAAAGTCTCATCTTTGTGAGCCAAAAATATTACCCAAGTGAATCTAGAGTAATCATCTACTATCACAAGACCATATTTCTTTCCTCCTAGACTTGTGGTTCTAGTAAGTCCAAAAAGGTCCATGTGTAGTAGCCCTAGTGGCCTAGTAGTTGAAACAACATTCTTAGATTTGAAAGAAGTTCTTGTTTGTTTTCCAAATTGACATGCATCACAGATTCGATTATTTTCAAAATTTAAACTAGGAATACCTTTAACTAGATCCATTTTCAATAGTTTAGAAATTAGGTGTGTGCTTGCATGACCTAATCTACGGTGCCATAGCCAACCAATCTCATTCATCTTAGCATTATTAGCAACTAAGCAATGATTACTTGGAGATAAATTACTCAAATCAATTAAGTACACATTGCCATAATGTTTACCAATAAGAATAATGCTGTTATCAATGGGATTAGTAACAGTGCAAATGGAAGCTTCAAAGGAAACTTTGAAACCTTTATCATACAGTTGGCTAATACTTATCAAGTTATGCTTAAGTCCATCAACATATAAACATTATCAATATGAGTAGATGGAGTAATTTGAATCTTACCAATACCCATGATATGGCCTTGACCATTATCACCAAAAGTAACTACTCCACCTCTTTTCGATTCAAGGGTGATGAATTGATTTTGTCACCCATCATGTGTCTTGAGCAACCACTATCAAGGTAGCACTTTCTTTTCAGTCTGATGGCTGCAAGACACTCCTGCAAAATATTCATATCTTAACTTTAGGTACCCAAGCCTTCTTGGGTCCTTCATGGTTAGATGCAATAAATATTGTTCCTTTGGGAACCCAAATCATCTTTCTTTTATCATATGGAGTTTTACACATATAAGATTTATTCCCTTTGTTTCCACATTTAAAACAAGTAATATTTGATGATTTTTCAGCATGTACAAAAATATTTTTCAAGAATTTTTGCTTTTTAAGTGGATTATATCCTAATCCAGCTTTATCAAAAATAGCTTTTTGATTGTCTAAAATCATATTAAGTTTGATATAGCTCAAAGTAAATTTATCAACTATAGGTTTAAGTCTATCAACTTCATTTTTCAAGCTTTCATTTTCTTTCATCAAAAGTTCTTTTTCAACAACATGCTTTTCATTTTCTAAAGATAGATTTTGCATTTAATTTTTCAAATCTTTGTTCTTTGAACTTAATTTTGCAAAATCATCCATTAATTCATAAAAATCACTATGTAACTCATCGAAAGTAAAGTCATCAAGAAAACTCGGACTTATCTCATCATTGTCCGCCATAAAACATAGATTGGCCATTTCACTCTTCTCTTCCTCTTCGGAACTTGAGCTTTCCGAATCACTCCATGTGGCCATCATTACCTTCTTTTTGAATCTCCAGGTGCCTTTCTTTAGTTGTGGGAATTCAGATTTAAAGTGACCCGGCTTCTTGCATTCAAAACAGATAACTTCTTTTTCTTTGCCTTTGTCCTCATCTTTTCTAGCAAAGAGCTTTTTCTTTTCAAACTTCTTCTTCTTCATGAATCTTTTAAACTTCCTTGTGATGAGTGCTATGTCCTCATCATCACTTTCATCTTCAGATTCATGAGGCTCTTCCATATATTCAGAAATCTTAAGAGCCATAGTCCTCTTTTTCTTTGACTCATCATCATCAACATGTTGCTTAACTTGAAGCTCATGAGTCATCAAGGATCCCAATAATTCTTTTAGGGGTAGGGTACTTAGATCCTTTGCCTCTAATATTGCAGTCACTTTAGCTTCCCAAGTCCTAGGCAAGGAACGCAAAACCTTCCTCACAAGATCAGAATTGTCATAAGATTTACCAAGACTTTTTAGACCATTAACTATATAAGTAAATCTTGTAAACATATCAGAAATAGATTCACATGCATCCATTTTAAACAATTCATACTTATGAACTAGCATATTAATCTTGGATTTTTTGACTTGATTTGTTCCCTCATGGGTAACCTCAAGTCTATCCCATATTTCCTTAGTAGAAATGCAAATAGATATACGATTGAATTCATTTGCATCTAATGAGCAGTACAAAAAATTCATTGCCTTGGCATTAAGTTGTGCCAATTTTTTATCCTTTTCATCCCATTCCGTTTCCGATTTAGGAATCTCCATGCTATTAATTCTAGCAGTGGGTGTGTGTGGTCCATTGACTATAATGCTCCATAGATCATAGTCAAGTGCTTGAATGAAAATTTTTATTCTAGCCTTCCAATAACCATAGTTTAAGCCATTAAACAAGGGTGGTCTATTAGTAGATTGGCCTTCAGAAAAAGATGAACCAGCTTAAGTTGCCATGTGGATCTTTGACTCTTGATCGTTAATCAAATCAAATGAACACTAGCTCTGATACCAATTGTTGGTCCAGATAGCTGTTGGGAATTGTATCCTAAAGCCAATCATTTGATGATTGTACTGATGTAAATTGTATATAAATTGATATATTAATAAAAGTTATTTGGCAGTTTATTCATTACAAGAACATCTTCTTAATACTCCTGAAAGTAATGAAGCCCTTAGGATCTTTCTCACGATAAAGGAGGATTTATCTTAGAAGGTCCTTAAAAGAGTTCGTGACTAAATGATATACTATGACAGGGTCATAGTACTATCAATTATAGGACGTTGTATATCATATTTGTTGGTTATCCTCTTAACCAAGGAGTGTAGAGACATTGGTATGACATACAGGTGAAAGTGTAGGAGTAAATTTCACCGAACGTGACTCATTTTCGGATACTCTGCTGTCAAGAGTTAATCCGAGAAGATATAGGTATAAGGATCCTTCAGACCTGAAGATCACAACCAGTGGCTTACAAGCAACTCATTGTACTTAGGTGCCAGACCACCTGGATTTCTAATCCAGCTACAAAGGTTACTGGGTGCAGTCAAGTACTTATGGTAGTCAGTTGTGGATCAAGATGGAATTTGACCTATCCCATTAAAAGGAGAAATGCTTGTGTTTCAATTTAGCAAGACCTTGGCCAAGGCACTTCATGTGAAAGTTACATGATCATTAAAGTTGAAATCACTTTATGGATTTGCTATTTAGAGTTGACAGACTCTTAAGCCATCCTTAGCATTTGTGGTCAAGAGGATGAATTATACGGTAACTGTTTCTTAGGGTTCTTGGAGTTTTCTCGGCAACTCTTCGACCTATCTGGACATCGGGTTTCATTGCTAGATGGGCACATCGATTAGTATAGAAAGTTGTTTCTATGCTACCGGCTTAGGTTCGAACCTAGAGAGTCACACGCATAGAAGTTTCCTAGGATGATCTATTTGCTGATCAACGATTGAGAATCATATATGATTTAATTAATCAATTTGATTGATTGAATTATCTCAATTGGGTTAAGTACAATTAAATAAGATTCAATTTGGTTTAAGTCTATTAGAAGGATAAGTCAATTTTAAATATTGATTTGAAATTAGACTTGATTTGAATTTAAATAGATTCAGGACTAGCCAAATTTGATTTGGGCTTGGACCATGATCTATGTGGGTTAAGTCAAATAAATTCAGATCAGAAACCAAACCTCTCGAATATGGATCTCATATGATGAGATGGCTAAAATCTCATCTCATGAGATAGAATTTAATGCATGACATTTATTTACCGAACGTCGGATTTATCCCTCGTCTCTTTGGTTTTCTCCGAACGATGGAACTAAACCAAATGCCGCGACTCCTTGGTTTTCTCTGAACGTTGGAATTAAACCAAGCGCCGCGCCTTCGATGTCTCTTTGCTTTTGCCAAACGATGGATTCTTAAATGTCAAATTTAAATGTCAAGGCTAAATCTAGACTATAAATAGAGGGCATTCCCTCACCAGAGAACACAGAACAAAAATAGAACAATAATACACGATTTGTCGTGGATTGTAATTCTAAATTGTCGTGGATTGTAATTCTAAAATGTTAGAATAGAAAATCCTGGTGATTCTGGTGTTAGCGGAAGCCTGGTGGATCTTGGAGGAAGATTCAAGTGAGAGGATTCAAGATCAGCAAAGCTATTTTTTCGCGAGCTAGCACTCCTGAAAATTTGATCATTCGGGGCTTCGTGTGGACAATACTAAAGGCCAGACGATTGAACGGCTACAGAGCGATAAGGATTTACCTACTGTTCTTAAGGTAAGTGATTTGATCTCTAGATCTTAAGGCAGGCTTCAAGATAATAGTGTGACTAGTCATCTTGAAGATCAAGATATGATCTTGATGTTTTTATATGCATATTTTAGATCAAACGACCCTGAATATATAGGCAAAGATATGATCTTGATGCATATTAGATAGATTAATATGTAATCTTTTAATTTCCGCAATGATAATAGTTATCAATTTTTAAAAATATGCATGCCTCAGAGACTATTTCTCCCTACAAATGGTATCAGAGCCATGGTTTCGTTAATGATCTAATTTATTGCATGTAAATTAATATTCTCATTAATTATGTAATTTTGGCTAAAACTTATCACAAGGCCATATGGTCACAGGTGGATTGAAAATCTGAATTACCCATTCAATGAGGTATTCTATGATATATTGCCGTACGATTGTTTTGTCGTTGATGCTTTATTTAAAGAAAATTTAAATTGTGCTTTGGCATCAAAACACACACTCTCAAAAGATATTTTATATCTGATACATATTGATGTTGTATAAAACCATAATATTTGCATGTTTAGTATAAAAACATAGATATGATATATGATGGCATGATGTCTATGTTATAAAACATACAAATATTTATGAGAATTTTATTTGAATATCAAATATTAGTTCATAATTTTTTTTTGATATGATCTAAATATAGGAATTATGAGTAGTAACATTATGCTTGATTGAAATATATGGCATGTTAACATGAAATATATTTAATCATTTGGGTTAGCTAAATCGGGTCCATAAAGGGTTAGACTCTAAGGTTTAAATCAACTGGACTAAAAGAGTATTTGTTCAAATCTAATTAGATTAGGTTAAGAATGCTCTAAATCAAACAATAGTTGTAGTTGATCAAGTCCTTCTCTTTGATTAAACCAAATGGAAGTAGATTAGGCTCCGTGGTTGAGCATGAATCTATTAGATGGTCAAATCAGAATTGGTTAACCATATGATGTCAAGGTGGGATGGCAAGTTGCTCTAGGATCAACGATCGAATGGTTTTTAATTGGGAGCTACTCGTATTGATGCGTCTTTAACGAGTTAATGGCATATCCCTCCCATCGATCTCTCTCACCTGGTCATTGTGGTGAACCATTTATGATTCAGATCATTTACCTGATTCGGGTTGACCCATGCCTGTAAGGATATCAGTATGACTGATTTAGGTACCACTTAACCTAACTTAATCTTGTTTCATTCTACCGATTTCATAGATTCAGTGGAAAAACTTGATTAGTCAATTTATCTTTATATTATTAAAATCCTCTAAAATTATTAGGTCCTTAAAATGAAATAGTATATGATAACTAGATCATAGCCTCCCATTAAGGTGGGTGATAATGAGTCCGATGTCTTGATAATCATTGGAGGCACTCCATGCCTGGTGCTTGTTAACCATCGGAATTACCATTCATTATATGATAAGTCAGCGTAACTATTAAATAAACAGTCAGGTGAGCCGAGCTTCACTCAGGCTTGGTTGTCTATTGATAGGTTACACTGATTATATCATTTAATGGTTGGACCTAACCAGAACTTTCAGTGGAGGCACTTCATGCCTGCTGAAGAGGTATATGGGGCAAAACTGAACACTAAGAATTGTTTGGAAAAACAATTGGTTTTGAACCTACTCTTAGATGCATATGGGTTAGCCAAGCTTCACTTGGGCCTGTATGTAGTTTATGTAAATCTTAGTGCCCGCTAAAGAATTAAGAATAATTCTTCGAATTGGGGTGTAGAGGCTGCCAATTTGAACAAAATAGTGAAGAATCTTTAGACTAAAGTCCAAGTCTTTAGACTGAATCAATTTATATACTAATAAACTTTAGTTTTTCCTTATGCAGAACATGGCCACTAATTTATCATTAAGGTCCCTATTGGATAGTGACAAATTGAATGGTTCAATTTCAATAGCTGGTTCAGAAAACTTAAGATCGTCCTTGAGCATGAGAGGATTCTATATATTCTGAATAATCCTGCACCAAAGATACCTGATGCAAACATCCAAAGTTCTGAGAGAGACACTTATCAGAAGTGGCTCAATGATAGAACTAGCGTGCGTTGTATCATGTTAGCAGCAATGAACGATGAATTCGGTCGCTGGTTTGAGAATGCTCAGCCAGAAGAAATCATTCAAGCGTTGAATGAGTCTTTCGGCACACCCGACGATGTTGAAAGGCACAAGACTAGTTGTGCTATTTTCAATGCTCGAATGAGAGATGGATCTCCTGTCACTGATCATGTATTGTACATGATCGAGAAGATAGAACTCCTAAGCAAGCTCGGCTTTCCCTTACATGAGCAGTTGGGAAAAGATGCGATCCTGAATTCCTTGCCTCCATCCTTCCGACCTTTCCTTACTCATTTTCGAATGATAAAGCCTGCAGTCAACTACCACGGTTTGTTGGGGTTGTTACAGAACTTTGAGAAGGATAACCAGCTCTCTAAGGGTTTGGTTAATGTGGTTGAAGGATCTAAGGTAGGGCGTAAACCCTTTGGGAAGGGGAAGAAGAAAAAGAATAATAAAAGGGTGCAACATGCTAGGACATCTATAAGGGGATAGATGCAGAAAAAGAAAGTTGATAAAAGTCAAACTGAATGCTTTCACTGCAAGATGCAAGGGCACTAGAAGAGGAACTGTCCTCTTTACATTGCCACACTTGATCCAAACAGGCCAAAGAAGAAAAAGGAGCAAGATGTTGCTCAACAAGGTATTTATATGATAACACCTTGTAATTTTTCTATATATGATAATCAGACCTGGGTATTGGATACCGGGAGTCCTTTTAACATTTGCAATTCATTGCAGGGACTACAGGTCACCAGAAGATTTGAGGACAATCAAAGATTCCTAAATGTCGACGATGGAAGATTAGTTCCAGTACTGGCATTAGGAGTTCTTGAAATAGTTTTCAATAGAAATGTCATTATACTAAATGATTGTCATTTTTGCCCAACGTTCTTCTTGAATGTAATTTCTGTAGGCCTTCTTGCCAAAAATAATTATGAAATTTCAATAAAGGATGTTACTTTGAATATCATTATGAATGGAGTACTGTAATGACTAGGCATTTATCTAATGGCATTTATATATTATCACAGCCTGTGAATGTAGTGTACCAATCAAGTAAGCGCCCTAGAACAACTGATGTCACAGATATTTATCTTTGGCACCATCGGCTGGGTCATATCAACAAGAATAGATTAAACAGGTTAACTCAGGAGGGCATCCTTCGAGTTGATGATTGTGAATCATTAACTACCTGTGAATCATGTCTTCTTGGTAAAATGACCAAGTCATCTTTTACTGAAAAAGGTGAAAGAGCCAAAGAGCTATTGGGTCTAGTACATACTGATGTATGTAGACCAATGAGCACTTGTGCCAAAGGTGGAATACTACTACTTCATTACTTTTACAGACGGCCTTTCTAGGTTCGGTTATGTCTATCTTATGCGACATAAATCTGAATTGTTTGAAATGTTCAAACTATATCATAAAGAAATAGAAAAATAAACAGGAAAATGTATTAAGACCCTTCGATCAGATCGAGGAGGCGAATACCTTTCCAATGAATTTATGGCATATTTAAAGGAGAATGAGATTTTCTTCCAATGGACTCCTCCTGGAACATGCAACATAACGGTGTGTTGGAAAGAAGGAATCGAACTTTGTTAGACATGATTCGGTCCATGATGGGTTTTGCAAGCTTGCCAATATCATTTTGGGGATACGCATTAGAATCAGCCTGTCATATTCTTAATAAGGTTCCAAGTAAGTCTGTTTCTAAAACTCCACATGAGATGTGGTATGGACATAAACCAGTTATTACCTATCTGAGAGTCTGGGGTGTCCGGCTTATGTGAAACGTGCAAAATCAGACAAACTTGAACCCAAATCTGACAAATGTTTTTTCATCGGCTATCCAAAAGAAACAAAAGGATATTACTTCTACAATACTGAAGAACAAAAGTTGTTCATTAGTAATAGAGCAGTTTTTCTTGAAAAGGAGTTCCTTAGTGAAGGAACAAATAGCTCTAATGTTGAACTTGAGGAAGTTCATCAAGTAGAAGGAATAACACAAATCAGTGAACCCCTAGAATCTGAGTTGATTAGATCAAACTCAAAACTCATTTTAGATGCACCATTAAGGTGATCTGGTAGAGTACCACATCAACCGGATAGATACTTGGGTTTCTTGGTCCAGAACGATGATCCTGTTGAACTCGATGAGAACAACGAGGATCCGATCACCTGTATGGATGCTATGCAAAGGACTGACTCTAATAAATGGCTTGATGCCATGAAATCCAAACTTGATTCCATGAAGGACAATAAGGTATGGACATTAGTTGACCCATCCGAAGGGATAAAACCCATAGGGTGTGTTGGCCCAGATGATAACCCAAGAGGGGGGGGGGTGAATTGGGTTCTTTAAAAATTTAGTCTTTTGAAAAATTGTTTGCTTAAGATGAATGAAAGCAAATGCAATATAAATACAAAGTACAGCGAATAAAACAGAGATAGAGTCAATGGAAGCACGACAAACACAAAGATTTTATAGTGGTTCGGTGTATCCAACACCTACGTCCACTCCCAAGATCCTACTTGGGTCCACACTATAATCTCCTCGATTACAGTCGAGTTGTTTTACAAGTTCACAACTCAAACTTGTTGTTTTACCCGGGATCACAACGAACCCAGCTGGTTTTTCGGGCTCACCAGCACAAACCCAAAACTCAAGCAAAACTAGCTTGACCCGAGGTTAACAACCTCCACTAGTTCAATCCCCTTTGATTGAACTAGGCACAAACAAGTATAAATGTTTTACAAATTTTCACAGCTCCTTAATGAGCAAATATTCAAAGAAAAGTAAATAGGTTTAGAAAAGCCTGATTTGAAGTTGTTTGGCTTTGAGCTTTTCTTCTTTTCTTCTTTTCCTCTTCTCCTTGCTGGGTTGAATCAAGCCTCAGCTCCGATTCTTCACAGTAGATGCAGTTGAGAAGATTGAAAAGTTGGTCTCTTTCTTCTAGATGAGAATCCTCCGATTTTCCTCTATTTGAACGGATTGGATTCTTCTTTGAGCTTTGTGGAGTGGAAGGTTTTGAACTTGAAAGCTCCTCTCTTGGATATACGGCTCAAGACTTCTCGGATTTTGATTTTTGATTTTTGTCTATCCGTTTCTATCTCTCTCTTTCTATATTTTTCAAACGGTTGTTTTTTCCCCTTTTTATAGATTTTCCTTTGATTCATTTTTGGGTGGAAATCTAGCCGTTGGAGTGTACCTGGAAGGATTTTCCATTCATAAAAAATAGCCGTTAGATGTCAGAAATCAAAAATATTACCGTTAGAGCTGATCTGGCATTTTTGATTTTTCGTCCAGGTGGGTTGGAGTCGGCTCCAGCTTTTCAGGTGTCGGCTCCGAATCGTTTTTCCATAAATAGTAAATTCTGAGTTCGTCGTGGAGTCGGCTCCGCAAAAGTAAGTGTCGGCTCGCCGTCGTCAGGTGTCGGCTCCCGAAAACTGAAGGTGTCGGCTCCAGGATGCTCAGAAAAATCATCGCTCTGTTCCAGCATCGAGTCGGCTCCTGACACAGTAAAGTGTCGACTCCGAAACCTTAGGTGTCGGCTCCGAAACTCTAGGTGTCGGCTCCAGGTTGTATCAAAAATCAGATTAAAATTGAATTGGCCATGGGGTCGGCTCCAGACTTTCTAGGTGTCGACTCCAAGCTCTGAAACTTTAAAATCTCTGATTTGTATTTGATTCAAAATTCATTTCTTAATTCCTTTAAATTGATCAAATAAATTTAAGTCCTGAAACACTTATGAAATCCATTAGTAATCAAATAAATATACTCAATTCCTTTATTAATCATCAAAATCAATGAGTGGATCAACAATCTCCCCCTTTTTGATGATTATAAAAACATTGAGTATATGCATAGAATTCTTAAATTAAAGAGAATATCAAGGAAGTGATCTTTACGAGTAAGCTCCCCCTGAATAAGGTAGCTTCTCTTATGAAGTTCAAATTCAAATTATTCTTCCTCTTTGATACTTAAGATTTCTTTGTGCATAGACAATTCAATTCGAATATCAATCCATATCAATAACTCAATATCATATTAATCAATTAACATTCTCAACTATAATTCTTTCCATATAATTTTCTCCCTCTTAATGCATATACAATCCTAATCTTCTCCCCCTTTTTTGTAATCAACAAAAGGTAAAGAATATTTTACTGCATCAAAGGATAATTGCATCAAAAAGATAATCAAAAGTCAAATATAACATAAAAACTTTTCATTCATTAATATAAGCTTCACTACATCAACATATTGTCAAGTATTACATAATTCTCTCCCTCTTTACATTTCATTATATTAACTTCATTACATCAAAATGTAAACAACATTTCAACAAGATTGAACATAAACAACATCAAAAGTTCTTTCTAACTATTCTTGTTAAATGGTCTACTATATTTTTCATTCCATCACATTGAAGTCTAACATAATCTTTTAGTCTCTCATCCACAAATGTGCAAGCTGTTGTGATTTTGTCTTGAAGTTCGGCGTTGCACTTTGAATAAGTTTCACCATCTCCACAAATCTCTTTAAGCTCTTCAAAGATGTTCTTCAAATCACCATTTAAAGATTCTGCGGAGGTGTTGAGAGTTGATTCAATCTTTGCAATCCGATCATCAAGGGAGTAAAGTGATTCTTTTATATTCATAAATTTACTGTCAAACTCATCCTTCTGAGCTGCAAACAAACTTTTTAATTGCTCCATTTGAAGGTCTGAGAATCCAGTCGAAGAAGTGGATGGTTGATCATAAACTTGTGCAGGTGCAGGAGCAGGAACAGGAGCAGAAATGGGACTCCTAGGCTGTGGAGAAGGAGCCCTAAATGATGGTCCAGCCTCGCAAGGCTCAGAAACTCTCGGCATAGGGGCTCTTTCATCTAGATGTCCTTTCCTATCCCATTGACCATTCACCTTGACAAAACCCATCCGATGCAATGTAGCTAAGCTATAGTAATCTGTGTGCCTTAGGTTCTTGGAAAGTTCATTCTCTTGAATTGTAACCCCTTGGCTCTTGAATACCATAGTTAGTACCATTCCATACGGTAGGGATGATCTCCTTTTCCCTCCAGCTTCTGCCATATAAAAATCATCATTGCTGCCAGATTGATCGGCTGCCCAGTTAGAACACTGTCCATAACCACAATGTCTCGCTCCGAGACATACTCAAACCGACCAGTTTTTGGAAACAAGATCCTACTGCATATATTGTGTAATAATCTTAATTCTAGGGGTAGTTGATTGGCTCTAATTTCTTCAAACTCAGTTACATCCCTTCCTAACATCCTTGAAAGGGCTGCTGACCTATCACTATGCATGTCAGCGGCTAAACCAGTGATCGGGATGCTGAGAAGGTTTCCGAGCTTTTGAAAGGTGAGATGAATCCTTTTCCCTTTAACATTGCTTACTAAACCTCCATCCCCTCTAGCCAAATTGAGATAAAATTCTTTTACTAGGGCTGGATAGGTAGGAACATCAAGAGAACACAGCATATCCCAGCCCATTTCCTTCAATTGTCTCCCGATTGAAAAGCCTTCGGATTCAAATAGGTCAAAATCGACTTTTCTACCCATTGTGATGACTCTATCAGCTAGGGTATCTACCTTTGTGGAAGATGTGTTGGGATTGTCGGAATCTGTGGACGAATCGCTGCTTGGAGTCGGCTCACGAACGGGACGACGTGCGGACCGCTTTCCCGTAGTTACCGGCGCTCCAACCACTGATTCTCTCCTTTTGGGTGCCATTTGATCTTTGGAAAGGTTCGATTTGGATGGAATTAGAGATGGGGAAGTTTTGAGAAATTTTGGAAGAGTTTGGTTAGGATTTGAGAAAGTATGAAGTGACGAGGTGTCGACTCTGCCCTAATAAATCAACATTTGACTCCCAGGTGTCGACTCCCGCAAAGTCGGGTGTCGACTCCAAATCGCTAACACAGTCAGCGCTCGAACTGGAGTCGGCTCCGAATTCACAGGTGTCGGCTCCAAGGTCAAGGACCGAGAGCGACACAGTCTTAGGTGTCGACTCCTCATTCTGAGGTGTCGACTCCAGAGACAAATTCAGCAAAAAATATGAGATACAAATGACTGAAACTCATCAAAATAAATTTTATAAAATTTTGATAAAATTATGGAGTATTAAGGATCAAATAGCTCAAATGACTAGATAATTTGTCCTTAAAATAGTGAAGGGAATATCAAGAAATTGATAGAAATTTTAGATTCTCATTCCTTAATGTATCAAAATCAATCCATAGGGTCACATATCCCTAATTCACCTCTAAGATAACAAAATCTTTCTTCACTCAAAGGTTTTGTAAATATGTCAGCTAATTGTTCCTCTGTATTAACATATTCAAGACAAATTTCATTATTAGCTACATGTTCTCTTATAAAATGATATCTAATCTCAATGTGTTTTGTTCTTGAATGTTGAATTGGATTTTTAGTTAGATTTATTGCACTCGTGTTATCACATCTAATTGGTTTTGTCGGGGGTTATGCCATAATCTTCAAGTTGTCTCTTAATCCAAAGGATTTGAGCACAGCAACTTCCAGCTGCAACATATTCTGCTTCAGCAGTAGATAATGCAACCGAATTTTGCTTTTTGCTAAACCAAGAGATTAAGTTACATCCTAAGAATTGACATGCACCACTTGTGCTTTTTCTATCCAATTTACATCCAGCATAGTCAGAATCAGAATATGCAATTAAATTTAAGGTTGAGTCTCTAGAGTACCATAAACCTACATTTTTAGTTCCACTTAAATATCTTAAAATTCTTTTTACAGCAATTAAGTGAGATTCTTTAGGTTCAGATTGAAATCTAGCACATAGACATACTGCAAACATAATATCTGGTCTACTAGCAGTTAAGTAAAGAAGAGATCCAATCATACCTCTGTAATGTTTTTGATCTACTTTCTTACCATC
>UESW01001671.1:0-18266 GCA_900491605.1 Calamus simplicifolius | reverse complement strand
TTTTTCAATCTTCTCTACCTTTTCTTCCAAAATGTAAACTAGCTATCTTATACCCAAAAGCTGATCTTTAAAACTTTCATTAATCCTCTCCTCTTCCTCGGTAAGTATAACATTCATTATTGCTTTAAATTGCGCAAGTTGCTCAGCAGAAAAAGCAGAAGAGGGTCCAGAAGATGCTGTCGGTGATAGAGCTGATGAAGAACTCGGTCCAGGTGGAGGAACAGATGGTCCAGGAGCAAAGGGTCTAGGTGCATGTGCTGAAGGCCCGGAGACCTCCTCCTCATCATCATCATTGTCAACCCTTACTCTTTGATTGGCTCAGGCGCATCACTCTGTCTCCTTTGTCATTAACCATTTATTTTTCTGAATCTCATTCGGTGTAAAGTAGAAATGTTATAGTAATTAGTGTGCCTTAATTTCTTCTGAGGCTCATTGTTTAGGATATCTATCCTTTGGCTCCTGAAAAACTAGTGACAATACCATTCCATAGGGTAGGGTGGATCTTTTCTTGTCCTAGCATCCGTCATATATCCAATCATCATCTCGGCCAAATTGATGGGATGTCTAGTCAGTACATAATCCATGATTGCAACATCTCTTTCCGAAACAAACTCAAATCTCTCAGTTTTTGGAAACAAAATCATGCTGCAGATATATATAACAGCCTCAACTCCAAACTTAATTGAATGGCACAATTTCTTCAAATTCAATGACCTCTCTTCCCTAATATTATTGACAATGCTTCACATTTATCAGTGGGGTAAGTGGCTGTTAATCCATCAATAGACATTTCTAAAATGTTTCCCAAATCTCAGAAGTTATGTGAACTCGGGTACCTCTCACATAACTCACTAAACCACCATCTCCTCTACCAACATTATTGTAAAATTTTCTCACAAGTGCAGGAAAGGTAGGAACATCTAAAGAACATACTTTCTCCCATCCCATATTTCTCAAGAGTCTCTCAATCTCAAAACCTTCTAGGTCAAGGAAGTGGAAATCTACCTTTCTTCCTATTGTGATCGTCTTTCCAGCCAAGAAGTCGATGTGAGGTGAGGGGGAGATAAAATGGTATCTGGAGTGGAGGAAAAAGAAGATGACAACATTGGAGAGGGTTGCCTTGCCGGTCGATGAGCGGACCATTTACCGGTGGTGACGATGACTCCAATGGCTAATGCTCGATGCTTGGGGGCCATTGAAGATCAAAGGAGGTTGAGAATCAATGATTTTGGTAGTTTGAGAGGAGTGGAGGGGAGTTAGAGCAATTTAGAGTCGATTTGGTTTGGGAAAGTGTCGGCTCTACCCAAGAAATATGACTGAGGACCACTTAGAGTCGGCTTCCGCAAAGTATAGAGTCGGCACTAAACTGATACAATAGTCAGTGCTCGAAATAGAGTCGGCTCCTACAGTAATTAGAGTCGGCTCTAATGAGTAGATAGAAAAGTTGTAAACTCTTGAGTTGACTTTAACTCCAATAGAGTCGGCTCCATGTTAGTTTCAGTGAGAAAAATAAGAGTTTCAAGGATTTGAAACTTGTCAAGCCATGATCAAACTCTAGATAATTTTTTCTTAAAAACGTGAAGAATCAAGGAATCAAACATCTAGATGACTTTCCTTAGAAACATAAGAAATTTTTCAAGAAAATTGATTGAAATCTAGATAATCATTCTTAGGGGTTTCAAATCTATTCCAATGAATCACAAACATCTAATTCTCCTCTGAGATAATAAAATCTCTCTTCACTTAATGGTTTGTAAATATCAGCTAATTGTTCTTCAGTACATACATAATCAAGATAAACATCATTGTTAGCAATATGTTCTCTAATGAAATGATATCTAACCTCTATATGTTTAGTTCTAGAAAGTTGAATTGGATTTTTGGTGAGGTTTATTGCACTAGTATTGTTACATTTAATTGAAATTTTATCAAGTGTGATGCCATAATCTTCAAGTTGCGCTTAATCCAAGGATTTGAGCATAGCAATTCCAACTACAATATTCAGCTTCAGTAGTTGATAATGCAACTGAATTTTGCTTTTTGCTAAACCAAGAGATTAAGTTACTGCTTAAAATTGGCATGCACTACTTGTGTTTTTCCTGTCTAGTTTACAACTAGCAAAATCAGAATTAGAATATGCAATCAAATCAAATGATGAGTCTTTAGAATACCATAATCCTACATTTTTTCCATTTAGATATCTAAAAATTCTTTTTATAGCAATTAAGTGAGATTCTCTAGGATCATATTGATATCTAGCACATAAATATACAGCAAACATGATATCAAGTCTACTAACTGTTAAGTAAAGTAGAGAACCAATCATACCTCTTAAAGCTTTTGATCTACTTTCTTACCATCTTCATCTTTGTCGAGTTTGTATGAAGAACTTATTGGTGTGTCAAGAGGTTTGACAATTTCCATT
The DNA here is from genome assembly GCA_900491605.1 of Calamus simplicifolius. Classification (NCBI taxonomy): domain Eukaryota; kingdom Viridiplantae; phylum Streptophyta; class Magnoliopsida; order Arecales; family Arecaceae; genus Calamus; species Calamus simplicifolius. The sequence continues at coordinate 15,841 of UESW01001671.1, read as the reverse complement.
TCAAACTTCTTAAAAATTTTCTTCATGTATTTTATTTGATTAATAAAAATTTTCTCTCTTTTTTGTTTGATTTGAAGTCCAAGGAAGAAGTTTAGTTCTCCCATTATGCTCATTTCAAATTCTCCCTATATATCTTAGCAAATCTTGACAAAGAAGATTTTTAGTAGCACCAAATACTATATCATCAATATAAATATGTACCACTAATGAATCCTTTTCTTTTCTTTTCAAAAAGTGTTTTATCATTACCTTTAGAAAATTATTTTTAATCAAAAATTTACTAAGTCTATCATACTAAGCTCTATGTGCCTATTTTAAAATCATTAAGTGCTTTATTTAGTTTAAAAACATGATTTAAAAATTTGTGATCCTCAAAACCAGATGGTTGTTTAACATAAACTTTCTCATTTATAAAACCATTTAAAAATACTTTTTATATTATTTAAAATAAGTTGATATTCATGCAATATGCAAATGCAAGTAACAATCTTATGGTTTCTAATCTAGCAATAAATGCAAAGATTTCATCAAAATCGATACCTTCTTTCTATTATATCTCTTTGCAACTAGTCTAGCCTTATTTCTAATAGTGTCATCTTCATCTAATTTATTTCTAAATACCCATTTGGTTTCTATAATTGGATAATCTTTGAGTCTATCAATAAGGTCTATACCTTATTCCTAGTGAATTGATTCAATTCTTCTTGCATAGCTAATATCCAATAACAGTTCTTTTCAGCTTCCTCATTTATTTTGGGCTCTATATGAGACACAAATGCAAGATAATTATTAATATTTCTCATGAATGATCTAGTTCTTACGCCTTGACATTAATCACCTAAGATTAGGTCCTTTGGATGATCATAAGCATATCTCCAATCTCTAGGTAGATTTGTACCATTATGAGTAGTATCAACATTACCTTCCTTAGGTGAGTCATCATCTTTAGCTTCAGATTCATGATCTAAAGATATATCAACATTCAATTTTTCAAAATCTCTTATAAGGATATTAGTATCTTTCTCATCATCTTTCTTTTCAAAACTTGATGCTAAAGACTCATCAAACACTATATGGATTGATTCTTCTACAATCAAATATTTTTTATTGAATACTCTATATGCCTTGCTAGATGTAGAATAACCTAAGAAAATACCTTCAGCTGACTTAGCATCAAACTTTTCTATATTGTCCTGCCCATTGTTATGAATAGAATATGCACAACCAAATGCATTAAAATAGCTAATATTAGGTTCCTATCATGTTATAGTTCATAGAGAGTTTTCTTAAAAATCGGTCTAATCAAGGTTCTATTTAGGCTGTAAAATGCTGTGTTTATAGCTTTCGCCTAGAAATATTTTGGAAGTTGGCTTTCACATAGCATAGTACGGGCCATGTCCCCTAAAGTCTTATTTTTCCTTTCTATCATCCCATTTTGTTGAGGTGTCCTAGGTGCTAAAAATTATTATGGATATTATTTTTAATACAAAGTTTTTAAATAAATAATTTTTAAATTCAGTTCCATGATCACTTCTAAGAGACACTATGGTAGTATTTTTTTCATTTATGACTTTCTTGAAGAATTTCAAAAATAACGAGAAAGTCTTATTTTTATGAACTAAAAATAGTACCCAAGTAAATTTAGAGTAATCATCTACTATCACAAGACCATATTTCTTTTCTTCTAGACTAATGGTTCTAGTAGGTCCAAATAGGTTCATGTGTAGTAGCTTGAGTGGCCTAGAAGTTGAAACAATATTTTTGGATTTGAAAGAGTTCCTAGTTTATTTTCTAAATTGACATGCATCATAAACTCTATTATTTTCAAAATCTAATTTTGGAAGACCTTTAACCAAATCAATTCTAAGAAATTTTGAAATTAAGTGTGTTCTTGCATGACCTAATCTACGATGCCATAGCCATCCAATCTCATTCATCTTAGCATTATCAGCAATAAGGCAATAGTTACTTGCAAAAAAATTATCCAAGTCAATTAAGTATACATTGCCATTTCTATTTTCAATAAAGATAATGCTATTGTCAATGGGATTAGATACCGTGCAAATAGATGCTTCAAAGATCACTTTAAAACCTTTATCGCATAGTTGGATAATGCTAATCAAATTATATTTCAAGCCATCAACATATAAAATATTTTCAATAAAAATGGATGGAGTGATCTGAATTTTATCGATACCCATGATGTGACCTTAACCATTATCTTTAAAGATCACCACTCCATCTTTTTTAGCTTCAAGGGTGATGAATTGATCTTTGTCACCCGTCATGTGTCTTTAGCAGTCACTATCAAGGTACCATTTTCTTTTTAATCCTTTGGCTACAAGACACACCTGCAAAGTAATCACATCTTATGTTTAGGTACCAAGCCTTCTTGGGTCCTTCATTGTTTGTAGCAACAAATATAGTTTCTTTTGGAACCCAAATCATCTTACTTTTATAACCAGCATTCATATGAAATATTTATGATTGCAAACATAGGATTTATGACCTTTCTTGCCATAATAAAAATAGGAAGTATCATTTCAACTTATTTCTTAACAAAGAAATTGTTAACAAGTTTTTGTTTCTTATGTAGTTTGTAACCCAAATCGGCTTTATCAAAAATAACTCTTTGATTGTTTAAAGCTAATTAAGTCTTTCCAAGCTATAAGTAAATTTATCAAATATTTTTATACTTTTCAACTTTATTTTTAATTTCTAATTTTAAGCTATAGTTTTCAAGCTATAGTTTTCAAAACTCTTTTCTTTGCTCTCAAAACTTTAAAATCATTCAGCAATTCATTAAAAGCATCATAAAGTTCATCAAATATAAAATCATAAATAGAGTTTTCAGAACTTACCTCTTTCTTTATTGCTCATAAGACATATATTGGCAACTTTTTGTTATTCATCTTCGAATGAAGATTTCTCATTATTGCTCCAAGTTGCAACATACGCTTTCTTCTTCTTTCTATATTCCTTTTTGAGCTGAGGACATTTAGATTTATAATGTCCAAGCTTCTTACATTCATAGCATATCATGAAATCCTTCTCTTTCTCTTTCTTTCTCCTTATCTCCTTTCATTTGATACTAGGTTTTCTTTTATGAAATAACCTCCTTCTTTGCATGAATTCTTGAACTTCTTTGCAAGAAGAGCGATGTCATCATCATATTCATCTTCTTCATTGTTGCTCTTTTCATTTTCAGCAGCTTTTAATGCAATAGTCTTTTTCTTCTTTATATCTTCCTCCAGATATTGCTTTATGTAGGTTCATGGGTCATGAGTGATCTAAGGACTCCTCCAAAGGTAAATTATTGAGATCTTTGACTTCTTGGATTGCTATTACTTTGGCTTTCCATATTCTTGGAAGAGACCTAAGAATTTTTTAAACTAGTTCAGAGTTAGTATAGGTCTTTTCAAGACTTTTTAATTCATTCACTATATAAGTAAATCTAGTGTACATGCAAGTGATGGACTCATTCTAATCCATGTTAAAGAGTTCATATTTATGCATAAGTTGTTAATCTAAAACTCTTTAACCTCGTTAGTACCCTCATGGGTAACTTTTAACCGATCCCATATTACTTGGCTGAGATATTCTATTAAATTCATTTGCATCCAAGGAGCAGTATAGGAATTCATGGCCTTGGCATTAAGCTGGGCCATTTTTCTATCATTTTCATTTCAATCTTTTTTGGGCTTAGGAATAATGGATTCATCTACTAAGTGTATGGGAGTGTTAGGACTATTGATAATGATACTCTATAAATTATAGTCTAAGGCTTGAATGAATATCCTCATTCTAGCTTTCCAATATGAGTAATTTATGCCATTAAACAAAGGTGGACGATTTATGGATTGTCCCTCCGAAAAAGAAAAACCAGCTTGAGCTGTTATTTGGATCTTTAGCTCTTGATTGATAGATCAAGGAAGGATGAGCACTAGCTCTGATACCAATTGTTGGTTCAGATGATAACCCAAGAGAGGGGGTTAATTAGGTTCTTAAAAATTTTGGCGCTTAAAAATAATTTCACAAAGTGATAGCGCACAAGGATATATGCAATAAGTGTAGTGCTAAGAATGCAAAGCAGAGTATGAAAGATAAAGTAAAGAAAAAGAGAGACAAACATGACAAACACAAAAATTTATAGTGGTTCGGTGTTAGCTACACCTACATCCACTCCCAAGGAACTCTTGGGCCCATACTATAATCACCCGATTATAGCAGAGTTATTTTTCAAGCTCACAACTTAAACTTGTTGTTTTACAACGGGATCACAATGAACCCAGTCAGTTTTTATAGGATCACCAGCATAAAACCTATCCCATGCTTTCTAGCTTGAACAAGGCTGATATGCCTCCCTTGATTCAATCCCCTGATTGAATCAATCAACAAGAATAATAGAAAGATAATTACAACAGTGATAAAGCTCCTCAAATGAGCAAATAAAATAATATAATCAAGATAGAAATAGAAGAGCCTGATTTATAAGATTTTTGAAGTTGTGCTTTTCTTTTTTTCTTCTTTTTCTCTATTCCTTTGAGATGATCTTCCTTAAGATAGGATTGAAGCTTTTTGAAGAAACATTGAGGTAGAGGCTCTTGAAGAACTAGAATTCTTTGCTTCTCCTTTTGATTTGATAGAAATCCTTCAAAGTTAGCTTTTGAATACTTTGGATTTCTCTAAACTCTATTCCGAACAAAAAGATTTTGAATTTGAACTTTATCTTTTTGATTTTTCACTTCTATTCTCTCTCTTTTTCATCGTCTCAAAATGGTTGGATGGCTCTCCTTTTATAATCTTCTTTAAATCCACTTTTAGATGAAAACTAGCCATTAAAAGTACTTGAGGAGAAGTTTAGTATGAAAGAGGAAAGAGCTGTTGAAGTTTGTTAGAAAAAAATCAACCGTTGGAGTCATCTTTGACACTTGTGAAATCCGTTCTGACAGATTAGAGTTGGTTCTAATAAGACCTGGAGTCAGCTCTAACTCGAGATATTCAAAATGAAAACTTTTGCTCATCGCGGAGTTGGCTTTGGCTTAAGGGGTCAACACTTCTCGTGCGGGAGTTGGCTCTAATGAACCTCCAAAAAATATAGTCTCTGTATAACTATTAGAATCAGCTCTAATTTCCTGCAGGAGTCGGCTCTAATTGGACGCAGAAATAAGTCTTTATGTCTTTTGATTAGAGTCGGCTCTAATCTCTACAGGAGTCGGCTCTAATCCGTGCCAAAATGCCAAACTATTTCAATATGCTTTGGAGTCAGCTCTAATACTTCTAGAGTTGGCTCTAATTTTTGAAACTTAACACTTGACACAAGACATGGATTCAAACTCAATTTTTCTTGAATTTTGATCAATTAAACATTTTAAATTCCTAAAATACTTAATCAAAATTATTAGTAATATAAGAAATATACTCATGTGGTTTTTGTTATTCATCAAAATCATTAATTGGGTCAACAATGGATAAACTATATTTTTAACCCTTGAATTTAGGGGGTATGTCACTTTAATTCTTGAACTTAAAAAAGTTACAAAATTAATTTTAAATTTTATTTTTTGTTTCTATTTGGTCCCTATCCTTAAAAACATAATAATGCCGTTAGCAAATTTTCTACGTGATATTCTATGTGTCTCCATCTTATTGCCACGTAAGAGAGAAGAAGAGAGAAAGAGAGGAGGAGGGAAGCGACACCCTTTCGCTGCTCCAGTCAAGTGTGAGAGGGAGAGAATGCCCCCCTCCTCCGATGAAAGGGAGCCATAGAAGGCCTCCCAACCCCCCTCCTCACTGTGGCTTCCTCCACCCTTCTCCTCCCCCACCCCACCCCCCCTCCACCCCACCGACCGCCCCCACTCCCTCCCTGGCCAGCGAAAGGGGCCCATGGAAGGCCCCATACTCCCATTGCGCGGGGGGCACGAGAAAGGGAGGAAGCCCCCCCTCCCCACCCCCCGCGTCGATGGCTTCCTCCCTCTGAAACACTAACACGGGGGGGGGGGTGCGCTTCCTCCCTCATCTCTCGTCCCCCTGTGTGATGGGGGCGAGGGGCCTTCCTTGGCCCCCTTTTGTCGGCCTGCAAGGGAAGGGAGGGCTTCCTCTCCCTTCTCGTGCCCCCCCATGCAATCGGGGTGAGGGGCCCCTTTCGCCAGCCAGGCAGGGAGTTGGGAAGGGGGAGGGGGGAAAGAAGAAGGGGGTGGAAGCAGCAGGGAGGAGTAGGGTGGGGGGGGCTTCTGTGGCCCCCTTCTGCTGGAGGAGGGGGGCTTCCTCCCCCTCTGGCAGGGAGGAGTAGGGTGGGGGTACTTCTGTGGCCCCCTTCTGCTGGAGGGGGGCTTCCTCCCCCTCTCTCATGCGATGGGAGCGACAGAAGGGTGCTGTTTCCCATCTCTCTTTTTCTCTTTTATGTGGTGATGAGGTGAAGACACGTAGAATGCTATGTAGAAAATTTGCTAACGACGTTACTCTATTTTAGCGGCAGGGATCAAATAGAAATAAAAAATAAAGTTTAGGATTAATTTTATAATTTTTTAAAGTTCGAGGATTAAAGCGACATACCCCTTAAGTTCAAAGAATAAAAATATAATTTACTTTATTTTTTATTATTTTTATTTTAAAAATATTTTCTTAGTTTGCTAACCACATAAATTTTAAAGCCTTGCAACACTTCAAAAAATATTTAATATATATATATATAATATTAATATCTGAAAAGCTAGTCGAATTGCACAGACAACTGACCACGTCAATGGTGGACCAGTTAGAGCGGTTCCTTCTGATCTTTAAGGTGGTGTTTGATACAAAAACGCTATCCCCTGGATAAGTGTAGGATAATATTTGTTCAAGGGATATCCTTAGGGATATCTCCTAGCTATTCTTAAATCCTATCAAACAGAAAAAGAAAAATTTTTGGGATTACTTTTTGTTATCCTCTATATTTGTATTTGATTTGAGGGATAAGAAAGGATAACCCCAAAAAAATCTTGATTAAACCCTAAACTACCCCCAACCCTTGTTCTTCTCATCCGTCAGGCTAATCCTCCGGCCCTTCTTCTTCTCTTCTTGGCAGATGATGGCTGTTGCGTTGCCGAGGTGGTCGGCGAGGGCGCCCAGCTTTCGAGAGGAGGGTCAGAGGGCGGTGGCGGAGGGGCATTTGCGGCGAGGAGAACGCGAGCAAGAGACAGAGAGAGAGAGAGAGAGAGAGAGAGTGAGCTATGGTGCGGTAGGTCTTCTGCCAGTATCTCGAAGATGGCCTGGGATGATGCGGGGATGCCATGCAAGATCCCATACCATTCGAAGAGGAGGGCGAGAGAGCAGAAGAGGAGGATGGAGACTAGCTGCTCGTAGACGACAACGATGCTTTTCTCGGTCACAAAAAAGGTCACAATCCGACCACATCTGTCGCTGGCTATCGGTATTGGCTGGTGGTTCTAATGAATGAATGATTGAGATTATCTGCATATATTGAAACGGTGAGCGGATGATGAAAATTTAAACCATGGGAGAAACAGGTTACATGTGCTGCAGTGCCTTTCGTTTTCACTTAAAATCATTTTTTAACGGCACTGATCTGCTGCTGGAGGTGATGGCAATTTCAGTCGAAGAAGCACTTGTTCATGTCAGATTTCCAATTGCAAATACCGGTGAACGTGTGGAAAAGATAACGTAATTGTCGACTTGTATGAAACCCCTTTCATTCTCTCCTCAGCTCAAATCAATTTGAAAAGTCAAGACCATTGGCACTCAGAAATTGAAAGTTCAAATCAGATTACTTCTTCAAAGATGAAATATCAGTTGATTTCAATAAGATTCCAAACTTTTTCCAGCGGCATAGGTTTATTTCAATTCTAATCACAGTTTGGGCCGCACACCACCGCACTCCTAGTCCTATTGGACCATTTGTCCTTTGTTTTGCTGCTAGATGGATGCATCAATGTTAATTTTATTTCCTCTGCCAATGAGTGTGTCACGCCCCACTTCCAAAATTCGAGCTAGGATGACAACCCGCCGTATGCCAGGCATGCAAAGCGTCTCGAACTTCATCACATAAATCAATATAAAATAAAAATCTGAATTCATGATTTATTACAAACCATAATTATCAGTCTTGGGCTACCAGCCCTACACACAAGTAACACTGAACTATATCAATATATTGGAACTACATTTATTTAATAAAAGCTCCATCTATCCCAAATATCCTTCTTCATTCCTGAGGCTCTGAAAAACATTGAGAGAATTCTATGAGCTCACACTCAATAAGTAAGCTTAATACAATTTCAAATTACATTTATTATACTATCAGCATATTCATGTCATCAGATCAAAATAATTTGGAAGCTTAATTAAATAATAAATACTAGAATTTGCGATGTAAACAAAACACTGTTTATACTGTTATTATTTTCCTTTATGTGTCCCACGTCCTACGGCACTCATCTTGTGTATCACTCTTAAATGTCCCCTAAGAGGAAGGGTTCTGGTACCAGTATTATGCCATATCATAATCTGTCATATCATAATCTGTCATATGAGAACCACGGCGACACATAAATTTTTACTGTCATTATCATAATTGTATATTATCATCTCGATAGTAACAACATAATTTTGCAAGATTAACATAATTACATTTAACTGTAAGTTCATAATTTATAAATTAAATAATTTATAAAATTATTATACTTGGCTTACTTACCTCAGTATGCAAATTTTAATTGATAACCCAACTATTTGGACACCTGGGTACCTACAGTATCATTTTACATTATTAAATTTTTAAAATCTGAATAATAAAATGATTCTTAAAACTCTACTCAGACCACTTCACGGGCCTGACTTTGGACTCGAATATCTCTCAATATATTTGTCCAAATGGGGATTTAAAAATATCCCAAGAAACTAGATTCAATCATAATTCTGGCCATATATTTACTTTGCCATTCTCAGCCCACTACAGGCCAAAAAAGTGGCTCAAAATAGCTCACAGATCGGCCCAACAAGGCCCAAATCAAGGCAGCCCAACAAGATGTACAGGGTAAACTATACCCCAACCTCTTTGATTAATAACAATCCCAAAAAGAAGATAAGATGAATCTGTGCTGTAGCACTGCAAGAAATCTCACACCGATCTCTCCCTCACCTTGCCTCAGGTTACAAGATCACTCACCGTAACCCATAGATGATCGCCCGTAGGAAGCTCCTCAACGGCTCCGGCTCCGATCGTCTCTTCTCTTTCTCCTCCTTCTCGCCCAAGGTGGAGAATAGAAGATGCCTTCAATTTGATGGCCGGTTGGATTGGATTCTCCTTGATTCCTCTTCGTTCAATGCTCTTCCCGAAGACCTCTGCCCTCTTATTTAGTGCAGTCGTTGCCTTATCCAAAGCTTCACCCGTTCTTATCTTATCCTCATGCACCGCCTCCTTTATTGCACCGCCCAAACTCTTGTAAATCTTATCCTTTGATGGGCGTTGCATAGGCTAATGAAGGACTCCTAGTTGCAGCTGGTTTGACGCCTGAAAACTTCATCCAAAAAGCTCCACCGATAATTTTGGATAAAGGCCAACTTATCCATAACTAACTCCCCCAAAGATCTTATCCAAATCTTCTTGTTTGTTGCTTGTGGATCCCGGGGATTATATTCTTCCCTCCTTATAAAAATTTCGGCCTCAAAATTGATAACTTTCATTAGAAAAAATTAAAATTCCAATTGTGTCACACAATCAACTAAGTCTTTATTCAAAAGTCAACAGTCGTAGCTATATCATTAACTATATTAGGATATAAATAGTTGTGGATACTTCTTTTTCATTTCCTCATCAAGTTCCCAAGTAGCCTCCCTCTCAGAATGATTACTCCATTGTACCTTGACATATGGAATGATACGCCGTCTCAGAACCTGATCTTTGCGGTCCACAATACGCACAAGATGCTCCTCATATGATAAATCTTTCCTCAACTGTATAGGCTCATATGCTATGACATGGCTGGGGTCAGAGATATACTTCCTCAACATAGAGACATGAAAAACATTGTGTACCCCAGATAGAATTGGAGGCAGTGCCAGGCTGTAAGCAACCTCCCCGACTCTGCTCAAGATCTCAAAAGGTCCAATATAACGTGGACTCAGCTTTCCTCTAATCCCAAATCTCATCACATCTTTGGTTGGTGATACCCTTAAGAAAACATGGTCCCCAACCTAGAATTTCAATTCCCTTCTTCTGACATCAGCATAGCTCTTTTTCCTGCTCTGAGCTATACGAAGACGCTCCCTGATCAAATGCACCTTATTTACTGTCTGCTGAATCAGCTCAGGGCCTAGCAATTTTCTTCCTCCCACATCATCCCAATATAAAGGAGATTTGCACCTCCTACCATACAGAGCTTCAAATGGAGCCATCTGATAATGGCTGGTAACTATTATTATATGCAAACTCCACCAAAGGTAAATGGTTATCCCAAGCTCCACCCAAGTCCATCACACAGGCTCGCAACATGTCCTCCAGAATCTGTATGGTCCTCTCTGATGTCCATCTGACTGGGGATGATAGGCTGTACTGAAGTTTAGTTTGGTTCCCATGGCCTTATGAAGCTCTTCCAAAACTGGGACACAAACCTGGTATCTCTATCTGATACAATAGATACCGAGACACCATGAGTCTCACTATCTACTCAATATACAAATTAGCCAATCTTTCACTAGAGACCCCAACTCTGAAAGGTAGAAATGAGCTGATTTTGTTAGTCTGTCCATAATAACCCAAACTGCATCGTTACTCCTGGGAGTTTTGGGCAGACCAGTCACAAAGTCCATTGTAATCTTTTCCCATTTCCACTGTGGAATCATCAGAGACTGAAGAGGTCCCGCAGGCCTTTGATGCTCGGCCTTCACTCGCTGACACACCAAGCACTTGGCCACATACTGAGCAATCTCCCTCTTCATACCTTTCCACCAAAAATTTTTTTTAAGTCTCTGTACATCTTAGTGCCACCTGGATGCACAGTATAAGGAGAGTAGTGAGCCTCCTTCAAAATTTTAGCCTTCAGTTCCTCAATGTTTGGTGCACAAAGTCTTCCTTCAAATTTCAGGGATCCATCCTCCATTACATAAAATTCATTCTGAACTCCTGACTACACAGCTTCTTTAATCTTTTGTAAATCTGGATCTTCTTGAGAGGACTTGATTCTGTCAACCAGGGTCGGCTGGAGTACAATTGCTGCAACAGGCCCATCAGACTGTTGTACTCTCAAACCTGTTGGCCCAGATGGCAACCCAAGAGGGGGGGGGGGGGTGAATTGGGTTCTTAAAAATTTAAGACTTTTTGAAATGTTTTAAACAAGTTAACTCAAGATGTGTAAGTGAAAGAAATTAACTTATAAGCAATGCACAAACAGAAATATAAGAGAGATAGAGTGAGAGACAAATGAGCACGGCAAACACAAGATATTTTTATAGTGGTTCGGTGCAACCAGCACCTACGTCCACTCCCAAGATCCACTTGGGTCCACACTATAATCTCCCTAGATTACAGCCGAGTTGTTTTACAAGCTCACAACTCAAACTTGTTGTTTTTCGGGATCACAACGAACCCAGCCAGTTTTACACGGGCTTACCAGCACAAAACCCAACTCGTTGTTTTTAACGGGATCACAACGAACCCAAAACGTAAGCTATCCCAAGCTTACAACGAGGTACAACTACCTCCACTGATTCAATCCACTTTGAATCAGTACACAAGAAAATAATTTTGAGTTTAAATACAAACAGCTCCTCTAGAGCAGCATAATCAAAATAAAGCTTAGGTTTAGAAAAGCCTGATTGAATAAGCTTGAATGCAGGCTTGGCTTCTTTGCTTCTCTTCTCCAACTCCTTTGATGTGTGGAATCAGGCCTCAGCACAGATTCTCCTAGCTTTGGGGCTTTTGGACGTTGGTTAAAGCTTTTCTCCTTTTTCTTCTAGGTTGGAAGATCTTGATATTGCTCTTGGTTGCTTTGGGATCTCCTCTTGAACTTTTGTTGATTGTAGATCTGGAGCACACGAATCTCTCTCTTTGATTTCACTCCTTTTGAATCTCTTTTTCTTGACTCAAATGATTTTTCCAATGAAGCTCTGTTTTTTTCCCTCTTTCTCTTCTTTTTCTTTGAAATAAATTTCTCTCTATTTTTCTCTTTGATTTGAAAACAGCTTATCTATTTATAGATTCTGCAAGAATATATCGTTAGAAATACAGAAATATAGCCGTTATTCAAAAATCTTACCGTTGGGGCTGACGTGTCGTCGTGAAAAATTGCGCCCAGAATTTCGTGGAGTCGACTCGAGCACTGTGGGAGTCGGCTCGAAGTCGATTACTAAAAATAGAAACATTTTAAACGTTAGAGGGTCGACTCGCGAAAAACCAAAGTGTCGGCTCCCGATAGTCGGGGGTCGACTCGAAGAAAATGGGGAGTCAACTCGAGAAGCGCTCAAAAAATATGCTTTCTGTTGTTTGAGCGGAGTCGGCTCGCACAGTCCGGAGTCGGCTCGCACAGAGTCAGGGGTCGACTCTTGAAATCCAAGGGTCAACTCGAGAAAATCAGAAAACTCTATTACTTACTGGAGTCGACTCTGAAACTCTAGAGTCGGCTCCGGAACGTATCAAAAATCAGAAATTTTTCTGATTGACTTTGAAATTCGTCCCAGAATAATTTTAAATGAAATTTTGACTTGAATACAATAAATATGACATTAAGCATGAATTCAAGACATGTTTCAAGAAATCATTGATTGAAATATAACATGTAAAAATTCTTTTTGAAATCTTAAATATAGAGCTTGAAACTTCTTTTTCAAATTGATTCAAAACTCAGTGAATTTAAACATTGAGAGTCCATTGCTTTCATTTTAAATAAGTTCAAGGTTTTTGATAAATAAACTCGTTATTTTCTTTAAAATACTCATGGCTTTTGAAAATCATCAAAATCAATAAAGTTGGGGTAATTACAATCTCCCAAATTTCTCAACAATCTCTCCCTTTTTGATGATGACAAAAACATTGAGTATATGCATGTTTGTATTGAAAAATTTTCCGATACCAAAATCAATTTTTATGTTCATTGAGAGGCTCCCCCTAAATGAGGTAGCTCCCCCTATGAAACTCAATTTTATAATTCATTCAAAATTTTTAATTTTTAAGTTCAAGCAAATACTTTTTGCCTTTTCAAATTTTAAGCATAATGATAACTTGATTATCTCTCCCTTTTACTTAGATTAACTCTCCCTCTTTAATATTCAAATTATCTCTCCCCCTTTCAAATTTAAAATTTGATTGCATTGAAAGCATATACGATTACGATTAAATAAAGTCTCTCCCTCTTTTTTGTAATCAACAAAAGGTTAGGATAAAGTCATTGCATCAAGAATGTATTAAGGATTTTCAAGTTTTCCATATAATCATTAAACTTCTCAACCATTTAAATTATCAATTGAGGATAATCATTCAAGATATTCAAAGATACTTACAATTGAAATGTACATAAGTAATGCATCAAACTTTCTCATTACTTCAAAATGATATTACATGAAAATGTAAACATACTCATTACATTGAAAGTAAACTTGACTTCATTACATCAAAATGAGATTACTCGGTACATTGAAATGAGATTACATTAAAAATATCAAAAGTTTCTTCTTGTAATCCTATTCAAATGATCAACTATCTGCTTCATTCCTTCACATTGTAGTTTAACATAATCTTTAAGCTTATTATCTACAAAAGTACAAGCAGACAAAATCTTATCCTGAAGCTCGGCGTTGCACTGGGAATAGGTCTCTGAGTCACCACAGATATCCTTAAGCTCTCAAAAATATTCTTCAAGTCTTCACTTAAGGAGCTGGTGGATGAACTAAGAGTAGATTCAATAGATGCAACCCGATCACTAAGAGAATACAAAGCTTCTTTCAAATTCATAATCTTTTCATCAAATTCATTTTTCAACCTATTTTCATGCTCACTAATCTCAGATTTGAATAAGGATCTAAGCTGATCTAACTGAACATCAGAAAAGCTAGCAGATGATAAAGTAGATGTCTGAGCTGGAGCAGAAACAGGAACAGGAACAGGAGCTGGAGCAGAATCTGGAACAGAAGAGCTCTGAGGAGGCTCAGGTGAAGAATGTCTCACAGATGGTCTGGGGGCCTCAGCATCCATAGCTCTGTCCTCTGCAATATTCTTCCTCTCCCATCTTCCATTCCTCTTAACAAAACCCATTCGATGAATAGTAGCCAAAGTGTAATAATCAGTGTGCCTTAATTCCTTCTTTGGCTCACTATCACCAAATGTAATCCCTTGGCTTTGAAATAACTTCGTTAGAACCCTGCCATAGGGTAAACTTGACTTCTTCTTCCCTCCACAATCAGCTATGTACCAAATAATCATCCGAGGCAAATTAATAGGCTTCCCAGAAACTACGGCATCCATAATAAAAATGTCTCTCTCAGATACATAATCGAATCTACCAGTCTTGGGGAACAAAATTCTACTGCAGATGTTGTGAAGTAATCTCAACTCCAAAGGTAATTGGCTTGCAAATACTTCTTCAAATCCCTCAAAATTTCTGTTCAATAATCTTGTGAGGGCAGGCGATCTATCCTCTGGGGCATAAGTGGATGGTCCAGACAGGGGTAAATTTAACAGTCTAGATAGAATAGTGGCAGTGATATTCAGTCCAATGCCTCTCACTACGCTCACTAAACCATCATTACCTCTAGTCAAATTTTTGTAAAACTCCTTAACTAGTGCAGGATACGTGGGACAATCCAGTGAACACATTTTCTCAAGTCCCGTCTCAATCAACTGTCTACCTATTATAAAACCTTCATTCTCAAATAACTCAAAGTCCACCTTCCTACCGGTTGTAACAACTCTACTGGCAAGGTGATCTACCTGAAGAGTGGTAGCTGGAACAGGAGAACCACTCGGAGAAGATGTAGAAGATGAATCCGAAGATGGCTCACGGACGGGTCGTCGAACGGTCCGTTTCCTCTTCAATCCAGCGCCACTGCTACTAGCTCCACGGGTTTTGGGTGCCATAGATCTAGATGGAGTGAATAATCAGAGGTTTTTAGAGTTTTGGAGGGTTTGGGAAATCTTTGGAAAGAGTTTGGAATGATTAGAAATGATTGAAATGTCCGTGGGATCGACTCGTGCCCTAGATAATCAACCTGGGACCACGTCGAGTCGACTCGCGCAAAGCGGGGGTCGGCTCCCGAGTTTCAACAGTAACAGGGGTCGACTCCGATACTGTCCGAGTCGGCTCCGAGACCATTTCAGAAAAAAATAAAGATTCAGAGAATCTGAAATGAGTCTGGAATTTGATCTTTGAGTATGATTAAAAATCATGGATTTTGAGAGATCAAATTGATATGAATTCTAGATAAAATTTCCTTAAGATTTTGAGAAATTGAAAGAACTCTAGATACATTTCCTTAGGGGTTTCAAAATCTATTCCAAAGGATCACAAATCCCTAATTCTCCTCTAAGATAACAAAATCTTTCTTCGCTTAAAGGTTTTGTAAAAATATCAGCTAATTGTTCTTCTGTGTTAACATATTCAAGACAAATTTCTTCATTAGTTACATGTTCTCTTATAAAGTGATATCTAATTTCTATGTGTTTTGTCCTTGAATGTTGAATTGGATTTTTAGTTAAATTGATTGCGCTTGTATTATCACATTTTATGGGTGTCTTATTAAGTGTGATACCATAGTCTTCAAGTTGTCGCTTAATCCATAGGATTTGCGCACAGCAACTTCCAGCTGCTACATATTCAGCTTCAGTAGTTGATAATGCAACTGAATTTTACTT
>UESW01001670.1:252745-388996 GCA_900491605.1 Calamus simplicifolius | reverse complement strand
TTCTTCGTGGTTGAAGCAGTGGAGAAGGGACGAAAAGCAAGAACCGAATCTCCTATCTTCAAGTTGGGAAATCCTCCAAGACTTTGATTTTTGAGCGCTTTGGATTCCTCTTGAGGCTTTTGGAGTGGTGTGGATTTGAGCTAAACGGTTTTCCTTTCAAGATTCAGGCTCTCGGATTTTTGAAATGGGATTTGTCTATCTCAGATTCTTTTTCAGATTTTTCGTTCTTTTCCTCTCTTTTTTTTTTTTGAACAATAGACTCCCCTTCTTATAGATTTCTTTTACACCTCTTTTGGAATAAACTATCCGTTGGAGTGTACCTTCTATCAAAATATATCTGTTAGAAATGAGTAAAAATAGAAAAGTTACCGTTAGTGCTGATCTGGCAACTTCGTATTTCGTTCCAGGTGGATTGGAGTCGACTCTAACTTTTCTGGAGTCGGCTCTAGCTCGAGGCGTTTCAAACTGATATTTCCGGAGTCGTCTCTGGCTTTTCTGGGGTCGACAAGATGCTTTTCCGGAGTCGACTCTAACTTACCCGGAGTCGACTCTAGGTTGGAGCCAGAAAAATCGACTTTCTGCTCCGTCTGTGAGAGTCGACTCTCACAGTCTCGGAGTCGACTCTAATGGCCGTGCCAGTTCCGGAGTCGGCTCTGTGATTCTCGGAGTCGACTCTAATGTCTGCAATTCTTACCTAGACATTAGATTCGATCCAGAACACATTGTAACACTTGATTTTGATCTTTCAATAGTCTTATAGGCTGAAACACTAAATCAAAATCATTAGAGCCTTCAAAAATTATACTCACATAGTTTTGTTAATCATCAAAATCATCAATTGGGTCAACAGCGGCTCTGAGTCATTTCCTCTCCAGATCGGCCGAGAGGTGCTTGCCTTTCTTCAAGGCCCTGCGGAAGGTGAACGGTTTTGCGTGGACGGACGACTGCCAGGAAGCTTTCGACGGCTTAAAGGCGTTCCTGTCCTCCCCACCGCTCCTCTCCAAGCCGAGAGACGGGGAGAGTCTCTTCCTTTACTTAGCCGCCTCCTCAGAAGCCGTCAGCTCAGTCCTAGTGCGCCTTGACGCTGATGGAACCCAAAGGCCAGTCTACTACGTGAGAAAGGTCCTACATGACGCCGAGGTCAGGTATTTCAAAACGGAGAAAGTCATTTTCGCCTTGATAGTTTCTGCCCGGTGCCTTTGCCCATATTTCCAAGCCCATCCTATCGTGGTGCTCACGGACCAACCTCTCCGAGCCCTCCTGGCCCGTCCGGATACTTCGGGTCGACTCGCTAAATGGGCCATCAAGCTGGGGGAATTCGACATCTCTTTCCAAGCACGACCGGCCTTGAAGTCCCAAGTCCTGGCCGACTTCCTGGTCGAATGCACTTGGGCAGAAGAAGATCTCAAGGAGGTCCCTGGGGAGCAGCCCAGGCCCGAGCCGAGAGGTGATGGAGAGACCTGGATCTCCACGTGGACGGCGTATCGAATTCTCAAGGGAGTGGCGCCGGCCTCATTCTTGCCGGGTCGGAAGTAGAAAGAACCGAGTGCGCCCTGAGATTTCTTTTTGAAGCCACCAACAACCAAGCGGAGTACGAAGCGCTGCTGGTCGAGTTAAGATTAGCCCAAGAGGTTGGAGCAAAGCACCTCAGAGCCTATACGGACTCGCAACTCGTCTCCGGGCAAATCAACGGAGAGTATGAGGCGCGCGACCCCGTTATGGTGCAATATCTAAAAAAGGTTCAACTCTTAACCTCCTCGCTGCCTTACTTCAGCATCAGTTACATCCCCCGAAGCGAAAACGCAAAGGCCGATGTCCTCTCTCGACTGGCTACCTCCGCCGACGGCTTGACAAGGGATGCCTACATCGAATATCTAGAAAGGCCCAGTACAGAGGGCGGGGAGGAAGTCCTCCCGCTCACCCCGGAACCTACATGGATGGATGCCTATGTCCGCTATCTCGCCGACGGCACCCTCCCTGACGACCGCAACGAAGCCAGATTGCTCAAGTGGAGGGCCTTCAGTTCATCCTTCTCGACGGGCGCCTATACAGAAGGTCATTCTCTTACCCGTTGCTTAAGTGCGTAGGCCCCACCGATGCCGACTACATCCTCAGAGAAATCCATGAGGGCATTTGCGGGAACCATCTGGAGGGCAGATCCTTAGCCCAGAAGGCTCTCCATCAGGGGTACTTCTGGCTCACTATGAAGGAGGATGCGGCCAAGCTAGTTCAAAGGTGTGACGGCTGCCAGCGCCACGCGCACATCCAACGTCAGCCGCCTGCCCCGCTGAGCCCACTCTCGGCTCCATGGCCCTTCGCCCAGTGGGGAATGGACATCCTTGGACCGTTCCCCCCAGCTTCAGGGCAGCGGAGATTCTTGTTGGTCGCCATCGACTACTTCACCAAGTGGGTCAAGGTCGAGGCGCTGGCCAAAATCACGGAGAGCAAAGTTAAGGCTTTCTTCTGGAAGTCGATCATATGCCACTTTGGCTTGCCTCACACCCTCGTCACAGACAACGGCCGCCAATTCAACAACGAGGCGTTCAAGGCCTTCTGTGAGGAGTTAGGCATTCACCACCGATTCACCTCTGTCGGCCACCCCAGACCAACGGGGAGGCTAAGGTCATGAACCGCACCATCGTCAGAGGGCTCAGGACTCGCCTAGACGGCTCCAAAGGATGCTGGGTAGAAGAGCTCCCCAGTGTGATATGGGCTTACCACACAACGCCCAGAGCCCCGACGGACGAAACTCCTTTCAGCCTCTCCTTCGAATCCGAGGCTGTCATCCCCGTCGAGATCGGATTGCCCAGTCCACGTGTGGAGTCCTTCAGTGAGGAGGGCAACTCCGCACTAATCCGGGCCAACCTAGACTTCATCGACGAGGCGCATGACAGAGCGAGACTACGCATGGCGACCTTTCGCCAGCGAGCGGCCAAGTACTACAACGCCCGGGTTCGTCCCAAGGTTTTTGCCGCGGAGACTTGGTGCTACGAAAGGCCGAGGTATGAAAGCCTACCAAGGGGGGCAAGCTATCCCCCAACTGGGAAGGTCCCTACCGTGTCGCCGAGGCGTTCCACCGGGGGGCATACAAACTAGAAGAGCTTGACGGGAAACCCATTCCACGTACCTGGAATGCGGACAACCTCCGCCGATATTATCAATGATGTACTCCCAGAAGCATAAGTAATAAAAAGGTCCTTTCCGACAACGCAATTTGTCCTCCCTTGCGCCAAGTCTCTCAAAAGGAGCTCACTGGCATCGCGGCCCACGGGACACCACTCGGCCCCGGCACGACGGTGCCCCCGAGTTGGTTAAGACCCTAAAGGCTCCGTACCCGGCTGAGTCGCCACTTGGGTGAAACACAAACCCCCAGGTTGGTTCAAAAGGAGCTTACTGGCATCACGGCCCACGGGACACCACTCGGCCCTGGCACGGCGGTGCCCCCGAGTTGGTTAAGTCCCCAAAGGCTCCGTACCCGGCTGAGTTGCCACTTGGGCGGAACACAAACCCTCAGGTTGGTTCGAAAGGAGCTCACTGGCATCGTGGCCCAGGGGACACTACTCGGCCCCGGCACGGCGGTGCCCCGAGTCGGTTAAGACCCTAAAAGCTCCTTACCCGGCTGAGTCGCCACTTGGGCGAAACACAAACCCCCAGGTTGGTTCGAAAGGAGCTCACTGGCATCGCGGCCCACGGGACACCACTCGGCCCCGGCACAGCGGTGCCCCCGAATTGGTTAAGCCCCCAAAGGCTCCGTACCCGGCTGAGTCGCCACTTGGGCGGAACACAAACCCCCAGGTTGATTCGAAAGGAGCTCACTGGCATTGCGGCCCACGGGACACTACTCGGCCCCGGCACGGCGGTGCCCCCGAGTCGGTTAAGACCCTAAAGGCTCCGTACCCGGCTGAGTCGCCCCTCGCATCGGTTCCACACCCCCAAGGCGGTACAAAAGGAACCTGACGACGCCCAACTCTCAGGTCACCCTCCGGGGTTCACTCCCGGACCCCGCGTTGGGAAAGGATTACTGGCCGCCCTCAGCTAGCCAAAGAAGGCACGCAGACGTCCATCCAAGGCAGCGCAAGGTGCTAAGGTAAAAGTTCTACACTCCTTTCGCTTAGCCGATCCGGAGCACGCAAGCTCAAGGAGTGTGGGGGGCATTTGATGGGGCCAGTTGATCCCATGAAAAATAAAATTTTTTGGACGACCCCAAAGGCCGACAGACTCCAGCGTCCGCCGCCAGCGTTGGCCTCCAGCATCGGCCCCCAGCATCAGCCCTCTAGCGTCGGCCTACAGCGCCAGCCTCCAGCGCTGGCCAAAGGCCGACAGACTCCAGCGTCGGCCTCCAGTGTCGGCCTCCAACGCCAGCCTCCAGCACTGGCCAAAGGCCGACAGACTCCAGCATCGGCTGCCATCGTCGGCCTCCAGCGACGGCCTCCAAGGCCGGCACATCAAAGGCCGACAGACTCCAGCACCAGCCGCCGGCGTCGGCCTCCAGCGTCGGCCTCTGGCAACGGCCGCCAGCATCGGCCTCCATCGCCAGCCTCCAGCGCTGGCCAAAGGCCGACAGACTCCAGTGCCAGCCGCCAGCGTCGGCCGCCAGCAACGGCCTCCAGCGTCGGCCTCCAGTGCCAGCCTCCAGCGCTGGCCAAAGGCCGACAGACTCCAGCGTCGGCCGCCAGTGTCGGCCTCCAACGACGGCTTCCAAGGCCGGAACATCAAAGGCCGACACCTGCCAAGACCGGCCTCTCCAAGCCAGGCGGCCTCGGTTCCTAGCCGGCCCCGGCCTCTCCAAGCTAGGTGGCCCCGGTTCCTAGTCGGCCCCGGCCTCTCCAAGCCAGGCGGCCTCAGCACATTCCTAGCCGGCCCCGGCGTCTCCAAGCCAGGCAGTCCCGGCACATTCCCAACCGGCCACGGCGTCTCCAAGCTAGCCGGCCCCAGCCTCTCCAAGCTAGGCGACCTCGGTTCCTAGCCGGCCCCAGCCTCTCCCAGCTAGGCGGCCCCGGTTCCTAGCCGGCCCTGGCCTCTCCAAGCTAGCCGGCCCCAGCACCACCTAGGCGGCCCCTACTTCTCCAAGCAGGTCGGGCCCGACACTTCCTCCGCATCTCCAGTCCCGCCGAGTCGGCCAAGGCCATCCCTGGCCAGCCCGACTCAGCCCCGGCGTCTCAAGCTTCACCGAGTCGGCCAAGGCCATCCCTGGCCGGTCCGACTCGGCCCCGGCGTCTCCAGTCCCGCCGAGTCGGCCAAGGCCATCCCTGGCCGGTCCGACTCGGCCCCGGCGTCCCTGTCCCGCCGAGTCGGCCAAGGCCATCCCTGGCCGGTCCAACTCGGCCCCGGCGTCCCCTGTCCCGCCGAGTCGGCTAAGGCCGTCCTCGGCCGGCCCGACTCGGCCCCGTCGTCTCCAATCCCGCCGAGTCGGTCAAGGCCATCCCTGGCCGACCCGACTCGGCCCCGGCGTCCCCCGTCCCGCCGAGTCTGCCAAGGCCATCCCTGGCCGGTCCGACTCGGCCTCGGTGTCCCTTGTCCCGCCGAGTCGGCCAAGGCCATCCCCGGCCGGCCTGACTCGGCCCCGGCGTCTCCGGTCCCGCCGAGTCGGCCAAGGCCATCCCCGGCTGGCCCGACTCGGCCCCGTCGTCTCCAAGTCCGCCGATTCGGCCCCGCCCCGGCACTGCCTTACCGGCTGGACGGGCCCCGGCCATCTCAGATCGACCCAGCTTGGCCCTGACAAGACGGGACCCCCGGTCCCCATTAGATCAGCCCAGCGGTTCAAAAAACCACCTCTCTGACGCGCGCCACCCGACAACGTCAGACGTGCGCCGCCCAATAGCCCAGTTGCTGATGGGACGTAACCCACCAACCAGCCCAGATTCATGCAACGGCTCAGCAGACCTTCTGACTTCACGAAAACCCACGTGATGGTGCCAGCTTCAACCCCTATAAAAGGGTAAATTACGTCGAAAATCAGGTAACACACATTTTACGCACTCGATGCCCTAACTCTCAAAGGAACGACATGATCCTTCTGAGACCTCTCCCTCCTCAAGAGCTCTCTCGAGCTCCTTCTCTACTGTAACCTCTGTCACTAACTTGGGCGTCGGAGGGTCCCACCGGAGAACCCTCTCCGGTCTTGGGACTTCTTTGTAGGCAACCCGATGAAGAAGAAGAGTCTCCATTCTCGACGTCCAAGAGGGATGATCGAGCATCATCAATTATTATATATTATAAATGATATCAGAAGATTCTTAGCCATGTAAGCTTTTTCTACTATATTTTTGGGCTGTATGGTATTGGGAAGACCAAACCCGTTAAGATTGAGACCTGAATTCTTTAAAAAAAAAAAAAAATCCTAGCTGAACCAAATAGAGCCGTGGACCCTGGTACAGTGTCCTCTCATCCATCAACGCTATCTCTCCATCGTAACCGTCCATTGTCATCCAGCTTGGTGCTACATCAATTGACGCATCACCGCCGCCAAGCCAGAAGAAACTTGATTGGATTCTAGAAGGAAGGGGAACCATCATCTTTGACCGTCCGATTAACTACTCCCCATTTCCTGTTTAAAGATGCGTGCTTCTTTGTCGGTTTCTCGGTTCAATTTGCTGCTCCGAGGCGGCCTGATCTTTCCTCAGTTTTGTTATTTAATTATTATTATCAAAGAAAACTAATATTAGAAAACTAGTATTGAAGTACTTACACGCATGCTCATGTTGTATCTGATTAGCCTAGGACGCAAATATAAATATACAAATATTTATGTTATTTATTCGTAATTCAACAATCAAACCTGATTAAGAGTCTCCTTTGGTATATCATAGGTTACATGAATGATTTTCTTTAATTATAAGGAAAAAAAATTGAAAAAAAAATATTATACTAACCTATGGCATTGATCTTTAATTATTTTTCAGTAGAGACTTTTTCTGTGGTCCGGAAAAGCGCATTGGAAACTAAAAAACATATACATATAAATTTGCATGGATTAAATTGTGGAGAAATCACAAACTGTGATAAGTTATCAAGAGTTTCCGCGTTATACGACAATTAGACTAAACTTTTAATTTTCAAAGTCATTACAAAAAAAAGTAGAGCAACCTTTCCATATACGTTTCCCTCCCGCTCTCCCACTGGTTTCGTATGACGATCAAAGAAACCAACCCGAATCTTCCCTCCTCCTCCTCCTCCTCCTCCCTCTTTCCTTCAGTCCATCTCCGGCTCGCTTTCTCTCACTTTAAAACGAATTCCCATCGTCCCACACGAAAGCCGTCACGTCGCTCGCTCGACCGACCGAACGCAAAGGGAAAGGAAAAATAATAATAATAATAATGAAAGAAGAAAAAGAATGGTTCTTCTTTGCGGTTTCGAAGCACAAGGTGATGAAAAAAAGCCGTGACGTCGGAGAGAGGGCGAGTTCGGACGTCACTATAATAATAGCGTATTCTTTTTCATAAATCGCTGTACGGCTTTCTTCTTGCTTGGTCCGTTCGCCTTCCATTTCTCTACCCGTCCAAGGCCGTGTTTTAGACTGGTTGGAAGTTTTAGACTAATTCCAACGAATCTTCGTTATTTTTTCAATGGAAAATAGATATAATTCTATTAATTTTTATTACAATATTAAAATGCCCTCATGGGGAATAATTTATTTGTTGTTGAATATGCAATAGAATTTCCAATAAATTTAATAATCTATTATTTGAAATGCCAATTTTAATTAGAAAATTATTGTATTTTTTTATTAAATTTTTAGCATGATTGTTGGTTTTATTTTTTTTTAAACCGAGGAATCCGAATATTTGGATGCCGGAGTTGCCAACAAAAACTCAGAAACTTCTTGTTTGATTGGAAACAAAAATTAAGAGAAAAAATATTACGTCCTTATTTTTTTAGGTTTGGTAAAAAAATGAAGGAAGAAAAATAGACGGAAATATATATATATATATATATATATATATATATATATATATATATATATAATTATAAATATATATATAGTATATATATATATATATTTATCAGCTATCTTATGAATAAAATATTATTAATATAATTAATTTAATATTAGTATATTGATATACATTATATTAATCCATATAATCTTTACTTTAAGGATATTATAGTTAAATTACTTTTTTTTTCATATAAATTATCTTCGATCAAACACAAAAAATTTTGCAAACCTATAATTTTACACAACTTTTTTATCAATCAAATGCGATAAAATTTATCATTTTTATATTTTTTTAAAAAAATTACAAAAACTTTTCATAACAAAATTTTTCTTAAAAACATTTCAAATGGCACCTAGATATTATTCTCTCATTTTCTCAGTTTCATGAACTTGAACCCCTTAAGGCTAAAATCATTCAAAGCGGATGCTGCCCTCTAATTTTTCATGAGTTTGAAATTTGGCCTCACATATATCTTTAGTTATTTACAACAGATCTTCTTCATCATTCCTCTTTTAATTCTCTCTCCTCTTGACTTCTTCCAAAAATTAATTCCCATATAATCTTATCATATTTAACACAAATAAATAATAATAATTCAGTTATTCAAACACAAACTCATAAGACGATAGCACATGTCCGCATCAATATCAATAACTAAAATATAAAAAAAAAAAATATATATTTATATTAAAGATTTCACCATCTGGATCAAGCATCTATCAAAAGTATCTAGAAGTGATTGTGTGAATTATGCAACTAAACATTGGAGTAATAAGAAGACATTATTTTAAGAAAAATGCTAGAAATTTTCATCCACCGACTTCGCAACCAAACGGAACCAGCGCCCGCACCTTCCAGTTTGTTGCCATTCGCGTGGCATTTCCGTAATTAGAGAGTCACACGGACCGTGTCCTTGTAAAACGCGGCTCACGCGGCGCGCTGCTGCATCGCCGTTTCCTCCCCATCTTCCTTCCCCTTCCTTCCCTTCTCGCGTTATATTTACTCCAACCCGCTTTCCCCTCATTCCCCGTCTCCACTTCGTCTTCTTCCTCTCCTCCTCCTCCTCCTCCTCCTCTGGTTTCCAAAGTGTCCAAAGACACCACCTTCTCCCCCAAAACGCCGATGTCTCTCACGGAGAGGTCCACCTTCCATCTCCCTCTCCACCTTTTCCCTTCCAAGAACTCTCCCCCCTCCGCCGTCCCCTCCCTCCCCTTCGACCAAGCCCTTACGGATCGCCTCCATTCTCTCCTCCCCATCCCCAATTCCTCGTCTTCCATTCCTCTCTCTTGGCTCTGCCGGGCTGTGGATCTCCTAGCTCTCACCCTCTCCGACGCCGCCGCCCTCATCTCCGACCCCTGCCTCCCCGGCTCCGACCGCGGCGCCCTCGCCGCCCACCTCGACTCCGGCATGGCCCTCCTCGACTCCTGCAACGCCGTCGCCGCCCACATCGACCTCCTCCTCCGCCGCCGCCTCCTCCTCCGCTTCGCCCTCCACCTCCTCTCCTCCCCGGCCTCCCTCCGCCGCGCCCGCGACGCCATCGCCGAGTGGGATCGGGATCGCTTCCCTCGGCGAGCGATCCACGACTCAGCCGCCGGGCTGGTTAGATCTCTCGCCCCCGGCGATCCCCCTCGCGGCAAGATCTCCGCCGTCCGCAGGGCGATCTACGCCGTGGAAGCGGTTTCCAGCTTGGTCGTCGGGGCCGTCATCGCCGTTCTAGGGGGCGGCGACAAGGGGTATCTCGACGGGATCAGCGTCTCCGGCGAGTTCCCGTGGGCGGAGGCTTTCAACAAGGTGGCGGCGGCGGTTTCCGGCGCGCTGGGCGAGGGCTTCGCCGGAGAAGTAAAGGCAACGGAGGCTTCCGTTAGTAGACTGGCGATCGTCATAGATGGCGACGATGACGGTGAGAAAACGGAAAAGTTGCGGAGCGCCGTGAAGGATGCGGAGAAGGCGACGGACGAGATGACGGATGGATTGGACCGTTTGTCAAACGCCGTTAACGGGCTGTTCCGTGCTGCGCTGTGCACGAGGGAGGCCGCGTTGCGGAGATTTCGCAGTGGTCTGCAGGGGTGTAAATAGATTGAACTACAACGCTATGGATGGAAGGTTGTTCGAAAATATTTATTTATTCGTGGGCTGGAATGCAAAAATCCGCCAAAGAAAAGAATATTTATTTTGTAAACCGAAAGAAAATGTAGGAAATGTGATGAAAAATATGATTCAAAGTAGAATTTTTATTTTTATTTTTTGTCTTACTTCTCTCTGTATATTCTTTGTTCTTCAACTCTACCATGCCTGGAATGAGAAAGTAGTAGTTTATTGACTTAATCTTGTGCTACGAGTGCTTTCACTATGTTTTGATCCAAATAACATGAACCTATCTGTTTGACCAGAGCCTGAATCATCAGTTAGGAGTCTTTACATCATGGAGGTGTCCAAATATTACTCAAAACTACCCCATGGAAATCAAACATCTGGCTTCATCATCTTAAATCTCTGCAAAGAAAGGTGAATGCAAAAAACAAAACAAAACAAAACAAAACAAAAGCTAACAGATATATTCTTGCGAGAAAACAGCAAAATTGCTTGCTTAAAGTCCATATTTTCGCTTGAGTTGTCTGCAAGAGTGAACCAATGCTAGACCATCACCATACTTTCAAGGGCCTGAAAACAGGGATAGTAAAAGAGCATCGTTGTAAGCTTTTCAAACCAGCATCAGATTTTGCACTAGTTGGCGTATCTCTGAAAATAATGTGACAGTACACCAGGTATGGGGGTTGCAACATGTGATGTAATTTGAGTGATCTGAGTTCTCACTCAATGTTTATGTTTTGATTAGCAGTCACGCAAGGTAACAGAGGTAGGCATCACAATGGTGGTCGGCGCGGCTGCTGACCAAACTTGAGAGCTGTGGTTGCCCACACACTTCAACAAGATGTGAAAGAATGAAGTTTTAGACCTACTAAAATAAGATTAATGGTGTAACTTGCATGACCAGAAGAGGAACCTATATATGCTACTTGTATTCAGAGGTAAACCAAGTGTGCATATTTTGAGGATTAGAGATACAAGTTCAGCAAAGATCTGTTCTGGGAAATAATGCGCAGCAAAGTCTTCAAAATCCTAATCAGGATCACATAGGGGATATATTATTTGTTATCATAACTCAAAATAGTGAACAACTACAGCAGATAGAAAAAAAAAAAAAAAAAGGCGTTGTTTTACTGTTCTGCAGTTCACCAGAGACATAAAACATTTTGGAATCAGAGTCACTTTTGAATTTTTATAAAAAGATACTATATCACGTGAGAAGTCTAGAGTAGTTGATCAACCTAATATTTAACTAAGGAAAACTTATTGCATCAGTTGTATCAACTATTAAAGCAATAACCTCATTTGCATGTTGTATCCATGAAATCTAAGTTGCCTACAAACCTTTTACCTTTTTCTCATAACTCTAATTAACTTATAATTTAAACTTTAAGAGATGGATTTTTTTTTTTTTTGGTTTTTTTGGGTGACCATGAACAAGGGAATCTACTTCCCATTGTATTAATCAGAACATTTATACAGATGCTCAGATAGCCCAATTAATTTTAATTGGAGTTGAGCATAGCTTCCAGCAGCCATGGGCTTCTTCAGACTTTTCAGCAGAGATGCAACTCCAAGATTCCAACAAAAAATAAGAGTATTTTTGGACAATGGATGGCATGGATGAGGATTTGGATGGAAAATTCTGGAGTTTTTTCTCCTTTCAGATGTGCCACGAAGAAGCAAGAAGCAATTGGTCCAACATAAACCTCCAAACGCTGAAAATCTTCTATTTTTTCCAAAGATCATATATGTTATGAGGATTCATATGGATGGGCAACTATTTATATAACAATGTGAAAGATCATGATAAGAAAAGATGGGAGACAGTCTTCAAAAGAAGCTTCATATAATGGCAACCTGAGTTGATAAGCCATCCTTGCTTTGCAAACACCTCTCTTATGCGAAGTCAATTTGCGAAGTGCTAGTCAGACAAAAATTTTAAATTTTTTTCAAAACAATAGCATTTTACATTGACTTATAACATACATTTGCATAATTTATGTTATAAGCCAATGATGTCCTAACTTTTAGTCCTCCTGCTTCACTAATTAGTGTTAGGAACATTTCATTTAGAGGTGTCAATATAGATATTAGGAAAGAGAGAGCACACAGATAAATTGTATAACCAAGCATCTTCCCAAAATCTGATTCTCTTTACACTCTTCTCTTTGAAAGAATTGCAGTTTCAAAAACCACTTAAGTTTTTCTTGATACTTTTCCATATTAATGTTGGTACAGATAGTGGTTACCTAATTGATCAGACTGAGTCTAGAGTTACACTCTATATCCTTAAGACAATTTCGTCCCGCAACGGTGGTTACAATCAGTATGACGATTGTCTCCCAGAATATAACAGTGTTCTTTTGATGAAAGCAGCACTACAATTTACCAAAAATATCGAACCAAGAATGCTTCTCTCTTTTTAATACACTATTACTATACTATTTTTAGAAAAGTATGCAAATGCCTAAGAGAGAAAAGGACTTTCGGATTGAATGAATCAAATGCAAGTCTAGGGATTTATTTATAGGTTTTAAGGTGCCCTTTGAAAGAAACCCTACAGATTTAATTTAAATTGAATTACTTTGATCGGATTTGATCAAAGGATGTGAGGATAAGGGCTTATCACCCTTGATATGTCCAGTTGTCTTTATGATCTTTAGATCAGGCGATCCGATAAACCTTTCCATGATCTAAAAGGTCATTTATCTGATCAGATAAGCCATTTTCATGATCAGATAAGTCATGGCACAACTTTGATATGCCTTTTCATGATCAAAACGTTGACTTATCACAAGGCATGATCGAAACGATGCTTTATCTCAGATGGGCGCCTATCACCAACAGTCAATAGTTGACCGATCAGCCGATGGGTGTGAGTCGTTGGATCGATGCACCTACAAAGCACTCTTCGCACACGCATGTGAGCGGGGGTGAAGCATAGCATTACCCTCAAGCTCTCTATTTATAGCTACGCATCACCCTCAAGCTCTCTACTTATGATGAGCCTAAGGAACTTAAGCATAAAGGAAGAGGTTTTTATATAAGTGAACCTTCCTTTCTTGATTTTTTCGATGTGGAACTAAATGTCCTCACAATTTCTCTTTCATCCACATAAGGAGCTAATTGGCTTTCAAGGCCCATTTAAGTATTCTAGGCCTATTTTGGCCCATTACCCAATAATTAGCAAAATGGAGATAAAGACCTTATTTTGATGCCAAACTTCCTTTTCCTTTTGGGGTAGTTAGCTTGATCATTAGCTTTTTTTTTCAAGAGGACATTGAATTAGAAAATATAAATTTTTGCACCCATTTAGCAAAATGGGCTATGTTAAAAGTGTAAATATCCTTTACTCTCGAACCTCATTCTTTCATGGGCTTATATACATGGATTCCTATTTTACTAAATAATTGAAGCCATAAATATTATCCTTACATTTCCAAAGGAAGACTCACCTTAGCTGATCAATTCTTGAGAAAATCTACTTAAGAAATTTGAAAACTTGCATGTAATAAGAAGATAGAGAAGGAAGAACAAAATTGATGAGAGTAAGCATGCTGGCTACAAATAAAAATTTTCCTTTTCAGAAGGCTAATTTTCATTGCAAGAAAGGAAGCTAGACTTGCTTAGGCAACTTTTGATTGTGGAGAGGTACACAAAGATAAGAGAAAGGAACAATTCCTTTTCTATTATTCAAGATAGATGCAAAATTCTCTTCCTTTTTATTGCTAAAATTGAGGCAAATAATAAAGCTTTTATAGAAATTTATTCTGACCCCAACTATCCATTTAAACCCTAATAGAATGGCTTTGGGAGCTAATAAAAAAGTTCTTTTTGATAGCAGAAAAGATAAGTATATCATCAGTAAAATAAAAACTGAATATATATGTAAACTCCCACGTAAAACATGAGGGAAAAGAGGGAGGAGAAGGAAGGCACGACACGATGGCGGCAGCGTGCCGCCTCTTCCTTCTCCACCCCCCCTTCGTGGTAGGATAAATGGGGAGGGAGAGAGGAGTCCTCCCTCCACTCATCTCTATCAGCCAAGCACGGGTAAACTTCCCCTTCCATAGCTTCATCAAATGTGAAAGAAAGAGAGGAGGAGAGGGAAAGAGAGAGGGGGAGGCAGCACCGGCGATCGGCCCATGGCCGGTGGTCGGCCGAAACCCCGGGAGGGGTCGGCGGCGGCCCTTGGCCACCAGCCCCCCCTCCTTTTCCCCTGGTTCGGGTGAACTAGGGGAGACGAAGCAGAGAGAAGAGAAACATAGAGGGGAAGAGAGAGAAAATGGGATGGGCCCGGGTTCGGCCTAGCCCAATTAGCCCTTTTGGGCTAATTTTTTGGGCCCCAAATTGGGTTAGGCCCAATAAAAGAAGGATATGGCTTGGATCAGTGTTGATCCTAGTTTCTTAAGATA
Source organism: Calamus simplicifolius (assembly GCA_900491605.1). NCBI lineage: Eukaryota > Viridiplantae > Streptophyta > Magnoliopsida > Arecales > Arecaceae > Calamus > Calamus simplicifolius. The sequence goes on along the minus strand of UESW01001670.1, from coordinate 374,550 downwards.
TTTTTATTTTTTCATTTGGGCGTATATATTGGAAGATATCGAAGCTCCAAGTTGACTCCAGGATTAAACTGGGTAGAGTTTAAAAGCTATTTTGTTATGCTAATTTTGGAGACTAAAAATTAAAAATTGATGCTATAGGTACGCAGGTGCTTAGATATCCGAATTATATTTTTGGATTAGCGCCAGAGGTAAGTAAGCCATTTATCATAATTTTTATAAATTATTAAAATATAAAAATTATGTATTTAAATGCTATATTGATATATATTGCATTGTTTGAAAAATGAGAAAATGGATTGGTATTCTTATTTATAAATGAGCATTGATTATGATTATTTTATTATTTATTTTATTTTACAATAATTTGGCACCTATGCGGACAACTGATCAATTGGCATGATCTTTGAAATTGCTAAAGGTTTTATAAATATACATGTGTATTTGACATGTTTAAATCATGTAATTATGAAAAGTATATGGATTGCATTTTTGTAATGATACATGCTATTTGGCAAATGTGACATGAAAATGATACTTTGTGTATATGATAATATGTCCCACCATGGTCCGCTATGATATGATATGATGTGATATATTGCGTAACTCACTTGACACTGGGACCCACCTCTATAGAGGGAATATATGGAGGACACACACTCATGAGGTGTGCTGTGACAGGATATGGTAATATTATGCCACATGACTCTGGGACCCACCTTCATAACGAGAATATATGGAGGATACACATTCTTAGGGTGTGCTGTAGCAGGATATGGCAGGATGTGAGTTCATGACGCTGGTTCTAGACCCTGACTCCTAGGGGATATTTATGGAGGTTACACTCGAGGGGGGTGTACCCGAGGGGGGTGTTCTGTTTATATAGTGTGTGGCCATGGGACATTGGTATAAAATAATTTTTTACATGCTATTTACAGTGGTATAGTGGTTTTATTCTGAAATTATATATTCTTGAAATGCTATATAGTATTTACTTCCAAAAATTATTTTGAGCATATGATGCATGTTTTGATAACATGGTAAAATGTATTTGAAATATGGAAGCTTGACATATGTTTATTATGAAAATTTGAGTTGATAAAAGCTTGAAGTAATTACATTATATTATAGTTGGCTTACTTATTGAGTGTGAGCTCATTTAAATCTCACAATATTTTTCAGAGCCACAGAACTGAAGATGGGGATTTGGGATAGTTGGAGCAGTCAGAGTATCTTAGATCCGATACTTTGTTGTAATCCCATTGAATTGTGTATTTTGGCATGTAGCCTAAAACATATGATTATGGTTTGTATTAAGAACACTTTGAATTTGGATGATATAGTTATTATCCCTCCTTGTATTAAGTGTTATATTTTAGGACGTCTTGCATGCCAGGCATGCAGCGGGTTGCCACCCTTAGATCCCATATTGGGTCTGGGGCGTGATAGCTTTTATGGTATCAGAGCTTAGGTTTAACTTTAGGGACAAATACAAGATGACACTAGGCAAACATTAGGATAACATTGGGAGGGTGATAACTTTATTAGAATTTCAAGTAATATGTTTTGAAAGCCTTAAATTTAGTGGTTTATAAGGATGTTGACTGAAACCTAATCCTAGCAGGAGTTAAGAATGTCATATCGCACTAGGAGTCTGCGGCCTATTGGGAACTCCCAGGCTGGTGACTCTGGCCAGCAGGGAGGCCAGCAAGCTTGTGGAGGCTCTGGTTCTGTTAATCTAGCTGGCAATGACTAACCACAATTTCAGGCCCAAATGCTTCAGGCTCTCGCGGGAATGTTGCAGGCTATGCAAGCCATGCAGCAACAGATTCAACAAATTCAGCCTGCTCGTCTTGCCTCTTTCGCTCCGCAGACTCAGTCGGCTCCTACCCTGCAGACTGAGCCTACTCTTCCTACTCAGCCCAAGCAGCTGCTCAGTCGGCTCCATCTCAGCCCTGGCAAGGAGGGGGCCGGAGCTTTGCTGAGTTCAAAAGCTTGGCCCTTGCTCCTTTTTGTGGATCCACTAACCCTGCCGATGCTGAAAAATGGATGAGGGAGATGGAGAAAGCCTTTGCAGCTCATGGTAGCCAAGAGGATGAGCGAATTAGATTCGCTACCTACCTCCTTCAAGGGGAGGCATATGATTGGTCGCTACTTGTATAGCAGCGAGTGGACGGACGGCTATTTCCTGGGGAGAGTTTAAGGAAGTTTTCTATGACAAATACTTTCCCAATAGTGTACAGAGACAGATGCAGTCTGAGTTTGTCAAACTGGAGCAAGGAAATCTCTCTGTGGCGCAGTATGAAGCGAGTTTACCTGGTTGGCTCGGTTTGCTCCAGACATAGTGACCACTGAGAGAGCCAAGATCATCAAATTCACCAAGGGACTAAGGCCCAGACTGATGCAAGTAGTCAATGCCTTTGAACTCTCCACATTTAGTGCTGTGGTGAACAAGGCCCTGGTGATTGAGAGAGATATGGGTGTGGTCCAGAAGCAGTGAGAGCAGCAGCAGAGGAAGAAGAAGGGGTCTTCTTCTGACCAGTCTTCAGGGTAGGCCAAGAAGAAAGGTCCTTATCAGGCCCCCATAGGGCCGAGAGGTAAAGAAACCCGTTGCCCTCACTGCGGGAACTCCCACCCGGGCAGGAGGTGCCGCGGGACGATTTGTGCCGGCTTCATATGTGGGCATGTCGGTTAAAAGATGGCCACATGTCCCCTTCGGAGGAATCAACAACCTCCTTTGGATCAGGGTAGAAGCCAGTAGCAACAGCCTAGGACCCAGGGAAGGGTCTTTACTCTCACATAGCAGGATGCTGCCACTTCTAACTCCGTAGTGACAGATATTCCTATTATTTAAATACTTCTTCAGGATTATTTCATTCATATGCAATGTGATGCATTGATCATGAATAATAAAAGCAATGTTAAACCTCGTGACATCTAAGACAAGCTAAACTTTGTGGTCAGGTATATTTAAAGTAGGCAATACTTATGCTCAAATCTTTATAGATCCGGGTGCTACGCATTCATTTGTATCTAGCACATATCTCGCCAAAGATGAATCTTTGACACCCGTTCCTCTAGAGCAAGAGTTGCACATTGCTTTCTCTAATGGTGATGTTATGAGGGTAGACTCGGTATGCAATATTGCCTGATTAACATGGGGGATAGGAGATTGAAGGCTAATCTAATCATCCTCCCACTGAAATCCTTTGATGTTATCCTTAGGATGGACTGGTTGGCCTCCTATCATGCTTCAGTAGACTGTTTCAAAAAATGGTGATCTTCAAAATTCCTAATCAACCTGAATTCAGTTTTACTGGAAGTCATAAGCATCTGGCCTCAGTGTTCGTGTCAGCACTACAGGCCACAAAGCATTTGAAGAAAGGCGGCCAAGGATTTCTTGTTGTGGTCAAAGACCTTCAACAGAAAGAGGTCAAGTTGGAGGATATTCCAGTGGCTCGGGAATTTCCTGATGTATTCCCAGACGATTTGACCGAATTACTCCCAGATCGGGAAGTTGAGTTCACTATTGATTTGGACCCTAGCACTGGACCTATATCTAAGGCTTGGCCCCAGCTGAGCTAAAAGAGTTGAAGAGCCAATTGCAGGAGCTCTTGGACCGAGGATTTATCAGACCTAGTGTTTCTCCTTGGGATGCTCCAGTATTATTTGTCAAAAAGAAAGATAGAAGTCTTCGGCTCTGCATTGATTACCGAGAAATCAATAAGGTAATAGTGTGGAACAAGTTTCCATTACCGAGGATTGATGATTTATTCGATCAATTCCAAGGAGCTCAGTATTCTCGAAGATTGATCTTCGGTCAGGATACCATTAACTCAAGGTCAAGGCTGGGAATGTGCTTAAGACAGCATTCAGAACTAGGTATGCCACTATAAGTTCTTGGTGATGTCGTTTGGGTTGACTAATGCCCCGACAATATTCATGGACTTGATGAACAGAATCTTTAAGCCATACTTGGACCAGTTTGTGGTGGTATTCATTGATGACATCCTGGTGTATTCTAAAAGCTAGGAGGAGCATGTGGACCACCTGAAGATTGTTCTGCAAACTCTTCGGGAGAAAAAGCTTTATGCCAAGTTGCAGAAGTGTGACTTCTGGTTGAGCCAAGTATCATTCTTGGGTCATATAATATCTGGAGATGGCATATCTGTGGACCCGAAGAAGATTGAGGCAGTCGTAAACTGGAGTTGGCCTTCCAAGGTATCCGAAGTAAGAAGCTTCGTGGGACTAGCTGGATATTATCGTAGATTTATGAAGGGCTTCTCTCGCATTGCTCTACCCCTGACTCGCTTGACCCAAAAGCAAGCGAAGTTTGACTGGACTGAGGAGTATGAGAGAAGTTTTCAGGAGCTGAAGCAACGCCTAGTATCAGCCCCCGTCCTTACCCTTCCGTCAAGATCTGGAGGATTCATCCTATACACGGATGCTTCTCGGAAGGGATTGGGATGCGTTCTGATGCAAAATGAGAAGGTGATAGCTTATGCCTCTAGACAGTTAAAGCTATACAAGCAAAATTATCCTACCCATGACCTGAAGTTGGCCACCGTGATTTTTGCCTTGAAGATTTGGCAACATTATCTATATGGAGAGGCATGTGATGTGTATACAGATTACAAAAGTCTGAAATACATCTTCACTCAGAAGGAGTTAAACTTGAGGCAGAGGAGGTAGATGAAGCTACCAAAAGATTATGACCTGAACCTGTACTATCACCCAGGGAAGGCCAATGTGGTAGCTGATGCCTTGAGCAGAAAGTCCTCCTCGGAGTTAGCTTTTATGATCACTTCTCAGCCTCACATCCAAAGGGACCTTGAGAAGTTGGAGATCGGATTGCAGTATAGTGGTTCGATGGGTAGGTAGCAGCACTTGTACTCCAGCCCACCCTGATTGATCGGATCAAGTCTTCCCAGAAAGAAGATTAGACATGCAAAGGATTAAAGAAAATGTGAAGTCAGGGGTTCAAAATGAATTTGCTATAATGGAGGATGGATCCCTGAGATTTGATGATAGGCTCTCTGTGCCAAATATGAGGAACTAAGAGCATAAATTCTAAGGGAGGCTCACTACTCTCCCTATACAGTGCACCCAGGAGGCACCAAGATGTACAAGACCTAAAAAAAACTTTTGATGGAAGGAATAAAAAGAGAGATTGCTCAGTATGTGTCCAAATGTTTAGTATGTCAGCAAGTGAAGGCTGAGCATCAAAGGCCTGTGGGACCCTTCCAGTCTTTGATGATTCCACAGTGGAAATGGAAGAAAATCACTATGGATTTCGTGACTGGGCTGCCTAAGACCCTTAGGAGCAATGATGCAGTATGGGTCATTGTAGATAGATTGACAAAGTCAGCCCATTTCTTGCCATTTAAGGTTGGGATCTCCCGTGAGAGATTGGCCAACATGTATATGAGCAAATTATGAGGCTTCATGGTATTCCAGTATCTATTGTATCAGATTGGGATACTAGGTTTGTGTCCCAATTCTAGAAGAGTCTTCATAAAGCTCTGGGGACCAAACTGAACTTCAGCATAGCCTTTCATCCCAGAGAGATGGGCAGTCTGAGAGGACCATACAGATCTTGAAGGACATGTTGCGAGCCTGTGTAAAGGACTTGGGTGGTGCTTGGGATAACCACTTATCTTTAGTATAATTTGCTTACAATAACAGCTACCAAGCCAGTATCCAGATGGCTCCATTTGAGGCTTTGTACGACAGAAAATGCAGACCCCCTTATGTTGGGATGATGTGGGGGAAAGAAAATTGTTGGGCCCTGAACTAATTCGACAGACAGTAGAGAAGGTGCAGTTGATCAAGGAATGACTCTGCACAGCTCAGAGCGATAGAAGAGCTATGCTGATGTGAGAAGAAGGGAGCTAGAATTTCAGACTGGGGACCATGTCTTTCTGAAGATATCACCAACCAAAAATGTGATTAGATTTGAGATTAGAGGTAAGCTAAGTCCACGATACATTAGGCCATTTGATATTCTGAGTAAAGTAGGAGAGGTAGCTTATAGCCTGGTATACCTCTGGCGCTCTCTGAGGTATACAATGTATTTCATGTATCTATATTGAGAAAGTACATTTCTGACCCCAGCCATGTGATACAGTTTGAGCCCATGCAGTTAAGGAATGATCTGACATATGAAGAGCATCCTGTGCGTATTGTGGACCGCAAGGATCAAGTTTAAGATGACATAGCATTCCCTATGTCAAGGTTCAATGGAATAACCATTCTGAGAGGGAAGCTACTTGAGAGCTGGAGGAGGAAATAAAAAGAAATATCCTTATCTGTTTGTATCATAGAATATGTAAATGAAAAAATGATTATTCTTATGATCAAACTTTGAATTCTAAATGTGCATTAATTTTGAGNTTATAGTCTGGCAACTATTCATAGGATGGGGTTTGTCAAAAAGAATGGGAAGTGGAAAAGGAAAGGAGTGACAGAGGAAAGAGCAATAGATACTGAGGCTGCAGGACCATCTGTTAGACATCCTTCGCCTGCACCTCCGAGCCCCTTGGTTTCTACCTCTGCTCCAGCCCCTGTTCCAACAATTGTTCAGACTTCATCTTCTGCTAGCTTTTCAGATCAACAAATTTTGCAACTCAAAGCCTTACTTGAAGATCAATCTGACAAGCTTAAAACTGAATTTGAGAATAAGTTTATGCATTTGAGAGAGACACTTTATTCTCTTGATGATCGTATTTCAAAGATTGAATCCACTATCGGCTCTTCATCAGCATCCTTAAGTAGTGATCTCAAGAAGATTTTTGAAGAACTTAAGGATGTTTGTGGAGATGGAGAGACATATGCACAGAGCAACGCAGAGCTTCAAGATAAAATTAAGAGTGCGTGCACGTTTGTGGATGAAAAACTCAAGGACTATGTAAAAATTCAATCTGAAGGAATGAAAAATATTGTTGATCATCTAACTAGAATTGTAAGAACTCATTTTTGAGTTACTAGAGTTGTTTTGTACTGAAGTTTTATGCCTTCTTTATGAAATCAATGTATCGAACATTTTGATGTACTAGACTTTTGAATGAAATGAATTCTCTATTTCCTTATGTCAATGAAATTTGAATGAATGTTTATCTATCTTTTGTTGATAACAAAAAAGGGGGAGAATTTTATAGTTTTATGATTGTCTATGATTGTGATAAACAATGGGTTAATTAATTAAGTTTCATAGGGGGAGCTACCTCATTAAGGGGGAGCCTAAACTTAACTATGAAAACAAAATTAATTCACTAATCAATCATGAACAAACTCAATATTTTTGTCATCATCAAAAAGGGGGAGATTGTTGAGAAATTATTGAAACATAATTGCCCCAACTTATTGATTTTGATGATTTCCAAAAGACATTGCTTTACTTTCTAAAAGGCTATGAACATGATAGTCAATCAATGAAATCTTACTATGAGCAATTTCAAATTGGAAACTATGAACTATTAAAAATATAATGAGTTTCTTGAATCAATTGAATATATGTTTCAGTGAGCTATACTTATGAATTCAAAAATGATTTTCTATACCAATCTTTTAAAGATCAATGACTTAATGAAAATGCTTTGAAATTGAGCATTACTGTTAAATCAACATTATCTAAGTCATATTTATATTTCAAAGTTGGTTGGGATGATTTTCAAAGCAAATCAGAATGTTTTCTGATTTTTGTATCAGTCCCGAGCCGACTCGAGAGTTTCCGAGTCGACCCCTGAACTTTCTCGAGCCGACTCATGACTGTGCGAGCCGACTCGACTCAGACGGCAGAAAGACTCATTTTTGAGTGCCTCTCGAGTCGACTCCCAGCTTTTCGCGAGTCGACCCCTGAAAGTCACGAGTCGACTCCCAGATTTTCACGAGTCGACCCCTGAGACTCATTTTTGGTGCGTTCTGGATTCGCTTGCTCGAGCCGACTCGCACAGTACTCGAGCCGACTCCCCGAATCTGGGCGGAATTTTTGAGTTGACACATCAGCTCCAACGGTTAGATTTTTGAATAACGGCTATTTTTCCTTGACTCTAACGGATATATTTTTGCAGATTCTATAAATAGAGGAGCTTTACAAATCAAAAAAAAAGAGAAGAGAAAATCAAAAAGAGAGAAAAGAATATCTTTTGAAAAGAGGAAAAAACAGAGCATTCTTGGAAAAATCTTTAGCTCAAGAAGAGAGATTCAAAAGGAGTGAAATCCAAGAGTGAGATTCGTGCACTCCAGAGCTACATTCTACAAAAGATTCAAGAGGAGATCCCAACGCTTTCAAGAGCAAATCAAAGATCTTCCACATTCAAGAAAAGGGAGAAAAAGCTTCAACCCAACTCCAAAGCTCAAATCTGTGAAGAATCGGTGCTGAGGCCTGATTCAACATCAAGAGGAGTTGAAGGAAGGAAACCAAAGAAGCCAAGCCAGCTCTCAAGCTCTAAATATTCAGGCTTTTCTAAACTCAATTTCTATTTTGAAATATCTGCTCAAAAAGGAGCTGCTTGTAATTAAACTCATTTTATTTGTTTGTGTCTAGTTTAATCTGAGGGATTAAACTAGAGGAGGTTGTTAAACCTCGGTACAAGCTAGGTATAGCTTGTGTTTGGGTTTGGTGCCGGTGAGCCCGTGTAAAATCGGCTGGGTTCGTTGTGATCCCGGAAAAACAACAAGTTTGAGTTGTGAACTTGTAAAACAACTCGGCTGTAATCTAGAGAGATTATAGTGTGGACCCAAGTGAGTCTTGGGAGTGGACGTAGGTGTGGTTGCACCGAACCACTATAAAAATATCTTGTGTTTGCCGTGCTTAATTGTCTCTTCTCTATCTCTCATATACTTGTGTTTGTGCTTTGCTTATTAGTTAATCCCTTCACTTGCACATCTCAATTTAAATTATTAAAAGTCTTAAATTTTTAAGAACCCAATTCACCCCCCCCTCTTGGGTTGCCATCTGGGCCAACAATTGGTATCAGAGCAAAGTGCTCATTTAGAGTTTGATCTCACGATCAAGAGCTAAAGGTCATTATGGCAACACAAAGTGGTTCTAGTTTTGCTGAAGGTCATTCCACGAATAGACCTCACTTTTTAATGGCTCAAACTATTCTTATTGGAAAGCTAGAATGAGGATATTCATTCAAGCTTCTGATTATGAGCTTTGGGGTGTTATATTAAATGGACCTAGTACACCCACACACCTTATTGATGGCACTATTGTTCCAAAGCCCGAAAGGGATTGGAATGATAATGATAGGAGAATGGCTCAACTTAATGCCAAAGCCATTAATATCTTATATTGTTCCTTAGACTCAAATGAATTCAACCGATCTCTACTTGTAATTCCGCTAAAGAAATATGGGATAGGTTGGAAGTTACACATGAAGGAACAAACCAAGTAAAAGAATCAAAGATAAATATTTTGGTTCATAAATATGAATTGTTCACAATGGAACAAACTGAAACCATCACATGCATGTTCACTAGATTCACCGATATTGTGAATGGTTTGAAAAGTTTAGGAAAAGTTTATACTAATGCTGATCTTGTTCGCAAAATACTCAGGTCATTGCCAAGATCGTGGGAAGCAAAAGTCACAGCAATCCAAGAAGCCAAAGACCTCAATGCACTACCTTAGAGGAGCTTCTAGGATCTCTCATGACCCACGAATTGACAATGAGGCAGCATATTGAGGAGGAAACAAAAAGAAGAAAACCATTGCCCTCAAGGCTGCAAAAGATGTGGAAGAGAGCAGCAGTGATGATAGTGATGAAGATAATGATGAAACTGCTCTTTTGGCCAAGAAGTTCAGAAGATTTTTGAGGAAAAAGAAACCCTTCCAAAAACGAAAATTTGGAAATAAAATGGAAGGAGAAAAGGAAAAGGAAAAGAAAGATAAGGACAAGGACAAAGAGAAAGACCCCTTGATCTTATGAGTGTAAGAAACCGGGGCATTATCGATATGATTGTCCACAATTGAAAAAGACCTTCAAGAAAAAGAAGAAAGCATACATGGCAACATGGTCTGATGAGTCTTCTTCATCGGAAGAAGAAGAGCAAAAGGAAGTTGCCAACATCTGCTTCATGGCCAACGACGACGACACTGACAATGAGGTAAGTTCTGAAACTCAAATGATGATTTTACTTTTGATGAAATGTTTGAGGCTTTTAATGAACTTATGATAGATTTTAAATTGTTGAAAAAGAAATTTAAATCTGTGAAAAATGATAACGTTAGTTTAGCTAAAAGTAAAAATGAACTAGCTTTAGAAGTTAAAAACTTAACTAATGAAAATGAAGAACTTAGGAAAGAAAGAGATAATTTGAATCAAGAAAAGATTTATTAAAATCTGAAACTAAAAACTCAACTAAAGATTTAAAGATCAAGTAGGAACTTTAGCTTTAGATAAAGAACAGCAAGTTGAAGAAATTGACTCTCTTAGAAAGGATGTTAAAAAATATAAAGACATTGTTGAGAAATTTACTTTAAGCTCAACTAAATTAAACATGATTCTAGATAGTCAAAAGGCTGTTTTTGACAAAGCTGGGCCAGGATATAACACATTAAGAAAACAGAAATCACTAAAGAATATTTTTATAAAAGCCAACCAAGGTAATATAACTTGTTTTAAATGTAATGAAAAAGGACACAAGTCCTTTAATGTAAAACCTTAATGAACAACAAGAAATTAAATATTAAAACTAAGAAAATATGGGTTCCGAAAGGAACAATTTTTATTGCTGCTAATCATGAAGGACCCAAGAAAGCTTGGGTACCTAAGCATAAAGTTTGATGATATTGCAGGAATGTCTTGTGGCCAAAAGATCAAACAAGAAGTGGTATCTTGATAGCGGCTGCTCAAGACATATGACGGGTGACAAAGAGGAATTCATCACCCTAGAAGAAAATGTTGGTGGAGTTGTGACATTTGGCGATAACGGTAAAGGTCAAATTTTGGGCCTTGGTAAAGTTCGCATAACTCCATCTATAGTAATTGATAATGTACTTTATGTTAATGGTTTGAAGCATAATCTAATTAGCATAAGTCAAGGAACGCGGGGGAAATCTAGATCCTTGGCCACTTTCTCCTTGGCATACTGGAATCCGTCGAGGAACGCGGCGGCTGAAGCTTCGGCTAGGTCGTCTGTGTAACGCTCAGACGACCTGTATTCTTCGACAAGCCTGGCAGCTCGAGTTTTTTCTGCGGCTAAGGCTTCCGCCGCGTCCCTCTCGGTTTCTCTGGCGCGACCTATCTCTTCCTTATATCGGCCAGCCTCTTCTTTTGCCACTTCGGCCTCTTCTCTCGCCGCTCTAGCCTCCTCCGACGCCGCTCCCGCCCGTTCCTCAGCCTCCCGAAGAGCCTCGGTTAGCTCCGAGATATGAAAGTCCCTCGCCATAACCGCGCTCTCGGACTCCATCATCTGGGAGATCGCTGCGCGCGCGCGGTTGGCCTCGATCTCCGCTTTGCCCTCGGCGGCTCTTACCTCGCTGGCGCAGGACTCTTTGATCTCCTCCAGTGCCTTTTCTGCTGCTTCTGCGCGGTCCTGCATCTCCCGGAGAAGGTTCTTCTCCCCGCGGATCACCTCCCTAGCAGCCTTTAGGGAATGCACAATCTGCGCGCACAAGCCTCAAGTCAGCAAAGTATGTGTACATGAACAATAAGGGATAAAGGGCAAGAAGGTCGCCTACCCTGAACGCAGCGGCATAAGATTCCCTGAAGAACTCGCCTGTCTTCTGACGACCAAGGCCTTCGGTGATCCTAGGATCCAGAACCGAGCCCAGGACCCGCTCGGCCCAATAGCCATCGCCCAGGAAGTCCAGGGGCGACCTGGGTGCGTCCCCACTTCCCTCTGCCGCCTCTGACCTCCCCGGCCCTGTGGGCGGGTCGCCCCTAACCGGCCCCTCGGGGGCTGGACTGGTGGGACCGGATGGCCCCTCACCCCAGTCCCGGCTGGCACCAAATGGAGTCGCTCCCTCGGGAACCGGGAGCCCTCCGGTCGGCGCGGGCTCCCCCGCCACCGACTCTGCGGCGGTACCTCCCGCTGCGGCTCCAGCCTCCGGTGGAGTGTCGGCCGTAAGGTCGACCTCCGCGAGGACAGGGATGTGTTGCGGAATCCCGGGAGGGGAGGTCCTCGCTGGGGGGGAGGCCCTCGCGGGGGAGGAGGCCCGGATCACCAAGCGCTTCGGGGCCGGGGCTTGCTGCCCCCCGGATGATCCTTCCCGACCCCTTTTCTTGATGACCTTTAACAACTTCGCCCTCGGAACTTTCATTGCTGCACAATGCAAGTCAAGTTTTCAGCAAAAAAAAAAAAAAAAAAAAAAAAAAGAAAGAGAGAAGAGCGGGATTTTTAGCTAAGTGCGAAGAGGACTTACCCCGATGGGAGACTAGGCCCGCCAACTCGAAGTTTTCCTCCCCTAGCAGTAGGGTGTACCGGGGAATCTCGGCAGTCAGCAAGGCCCCCATCGCCTCCCGGTCCCCAGGCTGGACAGTCGCGACATTCCCTCGGAGGTCGGGGTTCCCCCACCGGGGCCGGACTTGATCGATATTAGCAAAAAAGAAACGGGGTTTCCACCCCTTAATCGATGAAGGCAAAAGGAGCTTAATGACCCTATTGGGTCGGGGCTGAAACACCCACCATCCCTTCTGGGCCCGAAGAGAATAAAAATTACGGAACAAACTGACCCTAGGGGTAATACCTAGGCGATGACAAAGGATAACAAAGGCGCTAATTACCCGACAAGAGTTCGGGACTAGCTGGGAGGGGGTTAAAGAATAGAATTCAAGGAGCGTGATGAAAAAAGGGTGGAAAGGAGGACGGAGGCCTACCTGTAGGCAGACCTCGTAAAAGGCTACGCGACCGGGTCGGGAGGAGATAACCCGGTCGTCGGGGGTCGGAAGAAATAGGTTGATCTCCTGAGGGATCCGATAACGGGCCCGGATCCTTTCCAGATCCGACCGTGTCATCGAGGAGGCTACCCCCCCTGGGGATTCCTCCACCCTCGAGGAGGTCCCGACCCCCGGCCGACGACCCCTCAACGAGGCTCCACCGGCAGCTCCACCGGCGGCTCCGCCGGCGGCCCGTCGCCGGGCCAAAGGAACGTGGTCCTCTGAATCAGAGGACCACTCGATTGGAGGAGAAGGAGAAGGGGTTTGGGGCCCCACAGAGGGAGGACGGTCCTCAGAACCGTCCTCCGATGTCCAAGAGGGTAGACTCATGAAAAAAGAAGAATCAAGACGAAAGAGGCTGACCTGGAGAAACAAGGAAAGCTGGGCGCGAGCTTGCAGGTTGCAGGAGCACTAGGAGAACAGGCGAAGAGGAAGACGATGATGGGGTGGTATGGTGCCAGTTCCTTCCCCCTCGCCTGGCTTTGTGGGGTTTTCAAAACATCCCGCCATGTCCCGTCGGCCACGCGGCCCTTTACCATACGCTGGCTCGCCTCGAGGAGTGCCCCAGCACGCGGCGCGATACGCCCCCGACCGATGGTGGGGCCCCCGTTGATATCGCCGTAATGGGAAGAAATCATTACGCACCTTTCCGCGCGGACTTCGAAGAGCTGATCCTCACTTTCGAGGGCGATCGTGGCTGGCGTGGTACGGAAGGCCATCTCTTTGCATCCCCCGTACCGTCCGCATAAGAAACAAGGCTAGGGATCAGCCACGTGGAGAACGCCCCTTGGGCCTCAGCGGTGGGACCCGCTTCACCCCAGGGGCGAGGGGGCATCTGATATGACTGATCCCAACGTCATCGGGCAGGATAACGGCAGTCAGTCATTTCCCCACCTCCGGCACCCCCTCGGGGTCGGGGTGGGGTCATCGTTTCTAAACCCCGGGGACCCTACCGGCCTCGGGGTGCATGGTCATTTCCCCACCTCTGGCACCCCCTCGGGGTCGGAGTGGGGGTCATCGTTTCTTAACCCCGGGGCCCCTACCGGCCTCGGGGTGATGGTCATTTCCCCACCGCCGGCACCTCCGGGGTCGGGGTGGGGTCATCATTTCTTAACCCCGGGGCCCCTATCGGCCTCGGGGTGCACGGTCATTTTCCCACCTCCGGCACCCCCTCGGGGTCGGGGTGGGGTCATCATTTCTTAACCCCGGGGCCCCTACCGGCCTCGGGGTAAATGGTCGTTTCCCCACCTCCGGCACCCCCTCGGGGTCGGGGTGGGGTCATCATTTCTTAACCCCGGGGCCCCTACCGGCCTCGGGGTGAATGGTCGTTTCTCCATCGCCGGCACCCCCTCGGGGTCGGGGTGGGGTCATCATTTCTTAACCCCGGGGCCCCTACCGGCCTCGGGGTGAATGGTCATTTCCCCACCGCCGGCACCCCCTTGGGGTCGGGGTGGGGTCCTCATTTCTTAACCCCGGGGCCCCTACCGGCCTCAGGGTGCATGGTCAACACGCTATTCAACCGCCGAAGAAAACAGCAACTATCAGCATGCACGGTGCTCACACATGATCTTCGGCACGTGGCTGTGCCTTGCCGTAGTGCCATTTAGTACTCCTGTGAAGTGTGCCCCGGTACGGAGGGTCATGCCTCATAACGATGTTTGGCGCGTTGCATGCCTCTGTACGCCACCATGCCTTACTAGGGTGTACGACTCGCTGCCTCTAGCAATGGAGCCCAGTCACATCCATCGGTGACAGTACAAGAAAGGTCTTCCGAAGCTGCAAGTCACTGTATTCGGACAGGAATAAAAGAGACATATTCACGCTGTAAGGGGGATCCGAACTCTGGTTCTGAGCTTTCTTCCTCCCAGCAAAAACCCTAACTGCCCCAGCTTCTCTTCGCGGGGGGTGGTTCCTTGTCTCAACCCAAGCCACTAACTTGATCGTCGGAGGGTCCCCACCGGTGCCACCGGTCCCCGGGGACTTTTCTTGCAGGATTTCCCGGAGCGAGACGTCCGTCTTCCCCGACGTTCGAAGGCGGTGACTTGGCGTCATCACCTGGTATTACCTCCGACACTCTCTGGGGTATACAATGTATTTCATGCATCTATGTTGAGAAAGTACATTTCTGACCCCAGCCATGTGATACAGTTTGAGCCCATGCAGTTAAGGAATGATCTGACATATGAAGAGCATCCTGTGCATATCGTGGACCGCAAGGATCAAGTTATAAGATGGCATAGCATTCCCTATGTCAAGGTTCAATGGAATAACCATTCTGAGAGGGAAGCTATTTAAGAGCTGGAGGAGGAAATGAAAAAGAAATATCCTTATCTGTTTGTATCGTAGAATATGTAAATAAAAAAATGATTATTCTTATGATCAAACTTTGAATTCTAATGTGCATTAATTTTGAGGCCGAAATTTTTATAAGAAGGGGAGAATGTAAACTCCCACGTGAAACATGAGGGAAAAGAGGGAGGAGAAGGAAGGCACGGCACGATGGCGGCAGCGTGCCGCCTCTTCTTTCTCCACCCCCCTTTGTGGCAGGATAAATGGGGAGGGAGAGAGAGTCTCCTCCCTCCACCCATCTCTATCAACCAAGCATGGGTAAGCTTCCCCTTCCATAGCTTCATCAAATGTGAAAGAAAGAGAGGAGGGGAGGGAAAGAGATAGGGGGAGGCGGCCACCGGCAATCGACCCACGGTCGGTGGCCGACCGAAACCCCGGGAGGGGCTGGTGGTAGCCCTTGGCCACCAGCCCCCCCTCCTTTTCCCCTGGTTCGGGTGAACCAGGGGAGGACGAAGCAGAGAGAAGAGAAACAGAGAGGGGAAGAGAGAGAAAAGGGGCTGGGCCCGGGTTCGGGCCAGCCCAATTAGCCCTTTTGGGCTGATTTTTCGGGCCCCAAATTGGCCAGGCCCAATAAAAAAAGGATATGGCTTGGATTAGTGTTGATCCTAGTTTCTTAAGGTATTTTTATTTCTTCATTTGGGCGTATATATTGGGAGATATTTAAGCCCCAAGTTGGCTCTAGGATTAAACTGGGTAGAGTTTAAAAGCTATTTTGATATGCTAATTGTGGAGATTAAAAATTGGAAAATTGATGTTGTAGGTACCCAGGTGCTTAGATAGCCGAATTACATTTTTGGATTAGCGCCAGAAGGTAAGTAAGCTATTTATCATAATTTTATAAATTATTAAAATATAAAAATTATGTATTTAAATGCTATATTGATATATATTGCATTATTTGAAAAATGAGAAAATAGATTGGTATTCTTATTTGCAAATGAGCATTGACTATGATTATTTTATTATTTATATTTTTATAAATAATTTGGTACCTATGTGGATAACTGATCAATTGGCATAATCTTTGAAATTGCTAAAGGTTTTATAAATATACATGTATATTTGACATGTTTAAATCACTGTAATTATGAAAAGTATATGGATTGTATTTTTGCAACGATACATGCTATTTGGCAAATGTGACATAAAATGATACTTTGTGTATATGATAATATGTCCCACCATGGTCCGCTATGATATGATATGATATGATGTGATATGTTGCATAACTCACTTGACACTGAGACCCACCTCCATATGGAAAATATATGGAGGACACATACTCATGAGGTATGCTGTGACAGGATATGGCAATATTATGCCACATGACTCCGGAACCCACCTTCATAGGGGGAATATGTGGAGGACACATATTCTTAGGGTGTGCTATCGCAGGATATGGCAGGATGTGAGTTCATGACGCTGGTTCCAGGACCCTAACTCCTAGGGGATATTTATGGAGGTTACACCCGAGGGGGGTGTTCTGTTTACATAGTGTATGGCCGTGGGACATTGGTATAAAAATAGATTTTTACATGCTATTTACAGTGGTATAGTGGTTTTATTCTGAAATTGTATATTCTTGAAATGCTATATAGCATTTGCTTCCAAAAATTATTTTGAGCATATGATGCATGTTTTGATAGTATGGTAAAATGTATTTGAAATATGGAAGCTTGACATATGTTTATTATGGAAAATTTGAGTTGATAAAAGCTTGAAGTAATTACATTATATTATAGTTGGCTTACTTATTGAGTGTGAGCTCATTTAACTCTCATAATATTTTTTTAGAGCCACGGAACTGAAGATGGGGATATGGGGTAGTTGGAGCAGCCATCAGAGTATCTTAGATCCGATACTTTGTTGTAATCCCATTGAATTGTGTATTTTGGCATGTAACATAAAACATATGATTATGGTTTGTGTTAAGAACACTTTGAATTTTGATGATATATAGTTATTATCCTTCTTGTATTAAGTGTTATATTTCAGGACACCTTGCATGCCAGACATGTGACAGGTTGCCACCCGTATATCCAATATTGGGTCTGGGCGTGACAATATATTTCAATCTTGATAAGAGCCCAATCCCCTCAATTAAATAATGAGCTTTTGGCTCTTTTCAACAAACTTGCTAGAACATTGGTAACCAAGGTAGAATATCAGTCCTCTTAACTGAAGCTTTTCTTGCATTTAGTCCACTTTCAAGGCTTGCTTTCAATCAAAAGGGTAATTGAAGATGAAGATAAAAATCGTAATCAACAATGTTGAAGGCTTTCTTAAAACCTTCGTTGCATACAGCTCCTTTACCATGAACTTTCTTATAATGGGCAAAGATTCCATGTGTAGATAAAAAAATCCTCCATGATCGATCTATCTTGAATGCGGCTCGGATCGGGAGATGGATCCATTTTATTTCATTGGGAGCTTTGTAAATCATCATTGCTTCGCAGCGTTACTAACTAGATTAGCCACACAACAACTTACTATTATCCCTGATTAGAAGAATGAGATGATGAACACTTATTTGGTTGTTTCTTATAAAACCCATTTCATAAATGCTAATAAGAAATAAAACTTGGAAAATAACTCTGACAAAATACCAAGTTTTTCATGCGTCTTATGGCCTGTTTTTGGAGCGGAAGGATTGGAGGGGAGGAAAAGAAAATGAAGGTAAAAGACCATGATTAAGAAACTTTACCGGTAATAAGACACGAGTTTGATACAGCTATATCTTGACCGGGGGCAGCCGTCCTGGTGGTATCGCCGGTGGAATCCATTGGCAACGGCGGTGGGGCTCCTCTCTCTTTCTCTCTCTTCGAGTTTGTCTTCTCCCTCCAATCTTGTCGTCTCGGTGGTAGAGGAGGCCAAGGTGGACGGCGGAGGTCCACCTCGTCCCTTTCTCGGGCCCAATATTAGGTCTATTAGGCCCACTTTGTTTAGCCCAAATAAATTGGCAAGGGAATAGGCCCATGGGCCGAATTAAGCAATGGCCGAGTCTAACAGGTTAGAAATTAGGAAAAGTCTTTGTACACCGCCTCCGGTGTAGCAAATCCTACGTGGGCTGCACCGCTTTTTTTTATTGGTCCACATGGATCCCATGTGGCCTGACACGATGGGACAGAATAGCAGGAAGATAATGTTACTTTTTGATCGTACATCCATTAAAAGTCGTTCAGCCTTTCACCATTGGTGTGCAGACGAAAATGCCCTTTCCCTCAACCTACTTCAACCCGCCATCTTATCGGAAGAGAGAATGGATCATCGGAGTGAGGATACCAAAGACGTCGAGGGCATCGACGGCGTCTTCGGCGTGGGAATCCTCCGGGCGAGCAACCCTCTCCTTCTTCGCGTGGACCACCGGGTTCGCGTTGATCAGCCCTAGCGTCATCTCTTCCCTGCCAACTTCCCTTCCCCCTCCCTCTCTCGCTTGCTTCTTCCACCACAGTCAAAGCTCACCTTAAGACAAAGCATCAGTTCAAAACCCACGACACCCTAGTTCAAAACCTTACAAAGCATCAGTTCAAACCCACGACACCCTAGTTGGAAACCCACGACACCCTAGTTCAAAACCTTAAGACAAAGCATCAGTTCAAACCCACGACACCCTAGTTGGAAACCCACGACACCCTAGTTCATAACCCACGACACCCTAGTTCAAAACCTTAAGACAAAGCATCAGTTCAAACCCACGACACCCTAGTTCATAACCCACGACACCCTAGTTCAAAACCTTAAGACAAAGCATCAGTTCAAACCCACGACACCCTAGTTCATAGTTCAAAACCCAAAGCATCAGTTCAAACCCACGACACCCTAGTTCCCACGACACCTAGTTCAAGACAAAGCATCAGTTCAAACCCACGACACCCTAGTTGGAAACCCACGACACCCTAGTTCATAACCCACGACACCCTAGTTCAAAACCTTAAGACACAGTTCAAAACCTTAGTTCATAACCCACCACCCTAGTTCAAAACCTTAAGACAAAGCATCAGTTCAAACCCACGACACCCTAGTTGGAAACCCACGACACCCTAGTTCATAACCCACGACACCTAGTTCAAAACCTTAAGACAAAGCATCAGTTCAAAACCCACGACACCCTAGTTCATAACCCACGACACCCTAGTTCAAAACCTTAAGACAAAGCATCAGTTCAAAACCCACGACACCCTAGTTCATAACCCACGACACCCTAGTTCAAAACCTTAAGACAAAGCATCAGTTCAAACCCACGACACCCTAGTTGGAAACCCACGACACCCTAGTTCATAACCCATGACACCCTAGTTCAAAACCTTAAGACAAAGCATCAGTTCAAACCCACGACACCTAGTTGGAAACCTACGACACCCTAGTTCATAACCCACGACACCCTAGTTCAAAACCTTAAGACAAAGCATCAGTTCAAACCCACGACACCTAGTTCATAACCCACGACACCCTAGTTCAAAACCTTAAGACAAAGCATCAGTTCAAACCCACGACACCCTAGTTGGAAACCCACGACACCCTAGTTCATAACCCACGACACCCTAGTTCAAAACCTTAAGACAAAGCATCAGTTCAAACCCACGACACCCTAGTTCATAACCCACGACACCCTAGTTCAAAACCTTAAGACAAAGCATCAGTTCAAACCCACGACACCCTAGTTGGAAACCCACGACACCCTAGTTCATAACCCACGACACCCTAGTTCAAAACCTTAAGACAAAGCATCAGTTCAAACCCACGACACCCTAGTTCCCATGACACCCTAGTTCAAAACCTTAAGACAAAGCATCAGTTCAACCCACGACACCCGACACCCTAGTTCATAACCCACGACACCCTAGTTCAAAACCTTAAGACAAAGCATCAGTTCAAACCCACGATACCCTAGTTGGAAACCCACGACACCCTAGTTCATAACCCACGACACCCTAGTTCAAAACTTAAGACAAAGCATTAGTTCAAACCCACGACACCTTATTTGGAAACCCACGACACCCTACCCACGACACCCTAGTTCATAACCCACGACACCCTAGTTCAAAACCTTAAGATAAAGCATCGATTCAAACCCACGATACCCTAGTTGGAAACCCACGACACCCGAGGCCCCCTCTCTGCCTCCTTCAAGCTTCTGTTGGTCGTTGGCCTCCTCCTCTGTTCCATTGCCTTCGCCGTCGTCGCTATCATTAAAGCCCGGTCTTTGAAGAAGGCGAGCAAGGCCCGGGCGTGGAAGCTCACCACTTTCCAGCGCTTGGACTTCACCTGCAACGACGTGCTCGATTGCTTGAAGGAAGAGAACGTTATTGGAAAAGAAGGGGCTGGGATCGTGTACAAGGGTGTGATGCCTAACGGCGAGCAGGTTGCGGTGAAGCAGCTACCGGCGATGAGCCGGGGGTCGTCGCATGACCACGGGTTCTTGATGGAGATTCAGACTCTCGGAAGGATTCGGCATCGCCACATTGTGAGACTGCTTGGCTTCTGTTCGAACCATGAGACCAATCTTTTGGTGTACGAGTACATGCCCAATGGGAGCCTTGGGGAGGTCCTCCATGGGAAGAAGGGGGGCCATCTGCACTGGGACACGAGGTACAAGATCGCGCTGGAGGCGGCCAAGGGCCTCTGCTATCTCCACCATGATTGCTTGCCGTTGATCCTTCATCGTGACGTGAAGTCCAACAACATCCTCCTTGATTCCAACTTTGAAGCGCACGTCGCCAACTTCGGCCTTGCCAAATTCTTGCAGGATTCTGGTGCCTCCGAGTGCATGTCTGCCATCGCTGGCTCATATGGCTACATTGCCCCAGGTGATTTCTTTTACCCTCTTGTTACCTTGGATTCAACTCTTCTGTTGTATCATTAACTTCACCGGAGTGTTTCTTTGCGTTAATTGGAACAATAGTGAAAAGAATCAACAGTAAGGATTTTTTATCGTAAAAATTTGTTTTTTTTTAAAAGCATGCTCTGCTTTTTCTTTTATCTTTTTTCTGTGTCCTACCTTAACTTTAGTCATTCAATACTGAAAGTTCCTTTTTAGTCCAAAGAAGCTACTTTAAGGCATTTGGCTTGAGAACATTATCAATCCTTAGGTTGATCTCAGCGTTAGTTTGATCATTTTCTATTTGGTTTCGCAGAATATGCATACACTCTCAAGGTGGACGAAAAGAGTGATGTCTACAGCTTCGGAGTGGTGCTCCTAGAGCTGGTGGCCGGGAGGAAGCCGGTCGGGGAATTTGGGGACGATGTCGACATTGTCCAGTGGGTTAGAAAGATGACGGATTCAAACAAGGAAGGAGTGCTTAAAATCTTAGACCCAAGGCTTCCTTCTGTTCCTCTACACGAAGCCATGCATGTGTTCTGGGCTAGAGAGGCTATGAACTAGGTGTCATGGGTTTCCAACTAGGGTGTAGTGGGTTTTAAACTGATGCTTTGTCTTAAGGTTTTGAACTAGGGTGTCGTGGGTTATGAACTAGGGTATCGTGGGTTTCCAACTAGGGTGTCGTAGGTTTGAACTGATGCTTTGTCATAAGGTTTTGAACTAGGATGTCGTGGGTTATGAACCAGGGTATCGTGGGTTTCCAATCAGGGTGTCATGGGTTTGAACTGATGCTTTGTCTTAAGGTTTTGAACTAGGGTGTCGTGGGTTTGAACTGATGCTTTGTCTTAAGGTTTTGAACTAGGATGTCGTGGGTTTCCAACTAGGGTGTCATGGGTTTGAACTGATGCTTTGTCTTAAAGTTTTGAACTAGGGTGTCATGGGTTATAAACTAGGGTATTGTGGGTTTCCAACTAGGGTGTCGTGGGTTTGAACTGATGCTTTGTCTTAAGGTTTTGAACTAGGGTGTCGTGGGTTTTGGACTGATGCTTTATCTTAAGGTGAGCTTTGACTATGGTGGAAGAAGTAAGCGAGAGAGGGAGGGGGAAGGGAAGTTGGCAGGGAAGAGATGACGCTAGGGCTGATCAACGCGAACCCGGTGGTCCACGCGAAGAAGGAGAAGGTTGCTCGCCCAGAGGATTCCCACGCCGAAGATGCGTTCTATGCCCTCAACGTCTTTGGTATCCTCACTCCGATGATCCATTCATCTCTTTCGATAAGATGGCGGGTTGAAGTAGGTTGAAGGAAAATGGCATTTTCGTCTGCACACCAATAGAGACAGGCTGAACGACTTTTAATGGATGTACTATTAAAAAGTAATATTATCTCCCTGCTATTCTGTCTTATCGTGTCAGGCTATATGGGATCTATATGGACCAATAAAAAAAGTGATACAGTCCATGTAGAATTTGGTGCACCGAGACGATGTACAAAGACTTTTCCTAGAAATTAATAACGCCCACGGTTATCTCCCAAATTATAATCCTGCCACTGCCAACAAATGACGGTCGACGTGGACCTGACGGGTACACCCATTTCTAGACCAATAGTCGTCCGGATGCCACGTCATCCATCATGTGAAATGTAGAGTAGAACATGAAGTCCTGAGTTGTGTCAACAAAATAAAAACACATCTTTCGTCCGCCTTCCCTTCACTCAGCAGTATCGGTAGCCCACGCACTGAGGAAATTAAAAGAAACAAAACCTAGCAGAGCTCGCACCACAGCATCGAAATGCCCGATGTCCGCCATGGATCCTTTCCCACCAAACCCTAGCCTTGTCCCTCTCCCTCTCCCAGATCTCCGACCCTTACGGCGACCGCACAATGTCCGATGAACGGCCCCCGGATCCCGATGTCCGCCTCCATGGTCCCGGCTCCCCTCTCCGCCACTCCCCCTCCTCCTCCTCCGCCGCCGCCGCCGCCGCCGCACGATCTCCGCCGGCGCCCCTCCAATCCCAGCCCCCCTCCTCCCTCTCCCTCGGCCTCCTCCCTCTCCCCCCGGCTCCCGGCTCCGCGCCCCGCCCCCCGCCGTCCGCCTTCGACCCGGCCGAGAGCTCCCCCGTCGCGAGGGTGAGGCTGGTGGACATCGCGCCTTACGAGGGGGCGCCCGTCGCGGCCTACGCTAGGGCGGTGGAAGCGCTGTCCGGATCGCTTACGAGGCACAACGCCGTAGTTATCGAACTCGGGAGGGAGGAGGCGGTGGTGGTGCGGTGCGCGCTGGAGTCGGTGAGGATGTACTTTAAAGCAAGAGCGCAGTGCAGCAGTGGCGGTGGGGGATTGGTGGGTTGGGGAAAAGCGAGCCGCGGGGTTTACAACTACCGCGGCGGGAGGTAGGAAACTAACGCCGAGTTGTATAAAAGTTTATGTTTTTGTGCCTTTTTTGGCTTGATTAGGGTTCGCAGTTGCTGAAATTATGGAATATGATGAAAATTCGTTTTGAGTTAATTATAAGAAGTATTATTTGTCGAGGGGAAAACTAATCCTTTTTTAGTTGCCACTATGATAGGCTAAATACAAAAAAAAAAAAAAGAAGAAGGAATTTTATTGTTGTGAAATGCATGGCTGGAAGCAACTTCTAGGTCAGGTTACTCGAGTACTTGCTGATTTTGGATCAGTTTGGTTTCTTGACATGGCAGTGAGTTATCAAGATGGACAATTAGGTGCATATATCCAGTCTTAAAGGTATAATCCAAAGGCACGACTGTTCTAAAATTACTGTAATAATGAGCAAGGAAATTACCTCGTTCCGAGCTTTGGCCGTGGGTTGTTGTTGGGTCATGTTTCTGCTTTGCAGAATACTATTTTGGAGTGATAAATTGGTGCATGAGCATCTGATTTAGGTGCATGCATGTTTTGATGCTAGCTTAACTTCCCCTAACTTCAAAAATTTGGGGCATGCATATCTGTTCCGGGTACATGCACATCTGATGTAGGTGCGTTCTTGTTTTGATGGTAGCTTAACTTCCTGTAACTTCAAAAATTTGTGCATGCACATCTAATCTAGGTGCATGCTTGTTTTGATGCTAGCTTAACTTTCTGTAACTTTAAAATTTAGTGCATGCACATCTGATCTAGGTGCATGCTTGTTTTGATGCTTGCTTAAATTCTTCTAACTTCAAAAATTTGGTCAGGTGTCCCTTTGAGCCTTGAATGTATATTAGCATACCAGGAAAGGATAAGTGGGAAATTGGTTCCTTAGATTACAAACATTTTTGTCTTACACTCTTGTTTATTTGAAGAATAGGACACTCCCTTGTTCTGAGTAAATGTTTGATCTATGTATAGTTGTATACTAGTAGGTATCATGGAGCGTTTAGGTGATGTTATGAGTTTTTTTTCATGTGATGTTAAGAGGGCAGATCTTGAGGGGAGTCTAGTATGAGTTGCACATAATAAGAAGTGATGAGAACTAGATGGTGCAAGATAAATTTGAAAATTAATCTTCATGACATTTTGGAATGTTCATTTGTGTATTGGACAAACTTTTAAACCAACGAGTCGATGGAGGCAAGAATAAAATCAATGGGAGAGTTAGACTTGCACATAAGAAGTGATCGATGAGAGCTACATGGTGCAAGATAAATTTGAAAATTAATCTTCATGACATTTTGGAATATTCATGCATGTATTGGACAAAATTTTAAACCGATGAGTCGATGAAGGCATGCATAAAATCAATGGGAGAGGATTTGAAGACTTCTATTATAGAGAAGATGGGAGTAAGCATTAGAAGTAAACTTGTACACAGCCCTAGATCATTGGAATGAGACTTTCTGTCTAGTTTCTAGTATCGCATGGGACTGTGCATGCTCACTTTTCTCATGTTACTTTTTTTGATTTGTGTGTATATTTTGCAAGCAATCTTTTTGACATTTCCCAGTCATCATTTTTTGTGCAAAACATCCTTGTCTTGCATAATAAGCATCAGAAACACTAATGGGCATCTCACAGTTCCAATTTATTTGATTCATAGAAAAGCTGGTTCCACAAGCCTGATTGGTTTTGTTCAAAACAGGGTTTTTCCAGAAATTGCCTTTCTAGAAGGGTTTGCTTTTAGGGTTCTGTTAGCAAATTTGCATATATTACATTTTAGCTAGATCTATGTTTTGATGAGGGAAGCATGATAAATGGATTCCTATTTCATGATTTTTTGGTTATGTTGAGAATGTTCTGCCAACAACTTATTTGAGGTTTTGGATCATCCAGTTTGTTGCCCAGATCTGATCACCACTTTGGCCATGTGCAAGGTTTTCAAAACAATGGAGGTGTGAGGCAATCGGCCAGGAGGGTGCTCAACCCTAGGTGCAAGGTGGGCGCCTGACTTCTATCACTGTTGCATCAATGGCAGTAGCAGAACCACCACTGGTGGTGTTGCAGGCTCCATTGGTGCAGTACAACCATTATCGTTGGTGGTGTTGCAGGAATCATTGACAATGGCCAAAGCACCACCCTCAGTTGTGCTGGAAGAACCACTGGCAACAGGACATCCACCACCATTGCTGCAGGCGATAGCCCCATGCACCCATCTAAAAAAGAAAAGATTAAAAGGAAAATAGAAGAAAATAAGAGGGGAAAAACTTACCTCCATTGTTTGGTGCTCTAGTAACACCTCCAAACTTACCTCCCTTCGTCGTTTGGCGCTCATCACCTTGACTACTTCCTCACCATGGAGCCACCTCCATGACTACATCACCATGCTCCACCAAAGCATTTGCTTTTCATTGCTTGCTGCTGATCGGCAACCACCATCCACCAGGCCATTGAATTAGTTAGGGATCCATTGATAGAATGAAAGGAGAAAGTGTGTGTGTGTGTATGTGTGTCTCTGAGAGAGAGAGAGAGAGAGAGAGATAGAGAGAGAGAGAGAGAGAGAGAGAGAGAGAGAGAGAGAGAGACTAGGGATCCATTGATAGGTTGAAAGGACGTGAAAGGTAAGGTTGAAAGGACATGAAAGGGTAAAATTGAAAGCCAGTTGGGTTTAGTAAGTAATGGATAGTTGTCTCACTAAACTGAAGCCGTTTCATAACTTGTCCAAGTGCCTGCCCAGAGCATGTGCTTTAAGCATGCATGCACACCCAGGCATTCTCTTTATGGCAGGCCACTTTCTTGGGTCGATTAGGCCCAATTGGAGTGCTGGGGGCCTGACCTGCTTAGGGCACCCAGGTGGCTACTTGGCCTATTTTTTAAAAACAATGGTAATATGGTTGTTGAGTTAAAGCTTGTACACACAAAGTAAGTCTCTCTAATTAGGTCTTCCAATATTGATGGTTCTCCTTGGTCTTGATAATATGGATTCTATTAGGCTCCTATTTTTTTCCTAGGCCTTCATAGGACCTTGTACAATTGTAGGCTTATTGGGTAATGCTGCACATTATGTGCTTATGGGCCATAATATATTTGTAAGCCCAAGTGTTTGTACTTTTTGCTCATTCCTCAGAGGATGGCCGAACACCAATATACAAGAGTTGGCCAATCAATGCAAAGTGATGCAACAATGAGCCTCAACTAACTTATTCAGGGGCATTTCATTACTCATTTTCTTTTATACCAAGCTTAGGTTTCGTTTGCTCTTAAGCTATTTGACTATCATCTGGCATACTTACTGGATATAGTTGTTTTGGAGTCTGAGGTGATTCTTGATGAGTCATGTTTGGCACCATCAAGTTTCATCAATCAATGTTTGTCACTTGGAATTTCCACTATTCAACTGATGTGCTTGCCCATAATTGTATGGTAGTGATAATTGATTAGAATGACAAAGTCAAAGATCTTTCTCCTATCCTTCTTGGATGTATTTAAAACATCAAGCTGATGGGTGTTTGCTTGGTATGTTGAGATTTCATGGGTTCTCTTATGTACAATTTCTGATTAGGCACTCATCAAATGGCTTCAATGACTTTAAGGAGGCATAATTGTTGCATCAAGCTTTAAAGGAGCCAGATGTGATGTATGTTAACAATTTTAAGGAGGCACAATTTCTGATGGATCATGGATGGTGTTGCAATGGTTCTAATGCGATTGAACATGTTGATATGAGGATCATCTTTCGTCATATATTTAGAAATGGCATCGTAATATGGTCTTGTTGGCTACTGTTCGGACTAAGTGGATGAGTTGTTGAGTAAACTTATTTTAATGGTTTGCTGAGTGTGTATATGGTTTGTAAACTTGACTCTGTTTTTCTGTTATTGAATGTCAATGTTCTGCTCCTTAGCTAAATTCTCTTTTCTGATGTTTTTCGTACTTGTTTTTCATACCTGAGTAAAGTAGAAAATCTAGACATTGTGTTCAAAGAAAATAAAGTATGGCCCATGAAAGAGACATCAGTCCACCTGTTGGCATACGCTTGTCAGAGGTTCCATCTTCAAACAGGGAAAGAGGCACTCGTGCTGTTTTACTCAAAAAAGGAGAGTTAACTGTATTGGTATAAGCAACCACTTCTTTGTGATTGGTTTAGGAAGTGGTGACGTTTTGCTTGTAACACTGGTGTCTGTGTTGGCCATATCATCAATAAAGATGTATGGCACTATCTGTTTCTCAGGCTAAAAAATATAAGAATTAAAATAATTTTGTAAAATATTTTACTGTATACAAGTGTTAGTCAACATCAAACACTTTTCGGGGATTAAAAAAAATCCTCAATTTTCAAGCCGCTTGATGTTATGACTGCCACTGGAGTTAACAGAATGTTATTGTTTGTAGTGACCAAAAGCAAAAGTCATAAACTTCTGAATTGTTTCCCTGTGCGTCTGTACAATGTGTCATGATTTTTTATAAAGTTTACCAATAATTGGGTGATTTATATTTTTATGTTAAGCCATCATTAAAATTCTTTGTTTCGATTGTAATGCATGTTAGGGCTTTGGAAGATGGAGACTTGTCACCTCCATGCATGAGTGATGCTTTTAGATGTATGGGAAAGGCAGCTCGTGCTGCGCTTTGTGCAATAGCAAGGCATCTTCGTCTACGCAGCGAGTAAGATAGTGTTTTTGGATGATTGTGTTGTCCGATATATATGGAATGGTTGTATTTGGTCAAATTAGTTTTCAGTGATTTTCTCCCATGAATGATAGTGAGAAATTGTGGCAGTGTTTTCAACCATCTGCTTGACGATACCCCACTACCTGCCAATGAGGTCTCTTCATCAGTGTTGGTTGCAGCCTGTTCTCATGCCTCATTACAGAATGGCAAGGGGCCTATTGGAGGAGGGAAATCTTTGGCTAATGAAGTCGAAAAAGGGTTGTTGACATTAATTGCTTCTGACAGTTCTGGGATTCAGGTATTTAACTGTTTTTTTTTTCAGTTACATATAAATTTGAGCAAATAGTTGTCAGAGGGTTCTAGAGTAGGTCTCACTTGCCTATTTTTGTTTTTTTTTGACTCTATTCCCAAACTATAAAGAGGATAGCTGGTATGCATTTTGACATTTTAACAATATATTACATTTGGCTACTTATGTTCCTTGAAATCATTTTCTCAGTTACGTCTTTGATAGGTTTGTGACCCAAATGGTCGTTGGTACCTAGCAGATGTGGGTTCAGGTCCTGGTGACCTATTGTTAGTTACGGGAAGGGCACTCAGTCATGCTACTGCTGGTCTTCGCCCAGCTGCCTCATATAGGACTGCTGCTGACTACTGTTCAGGAATGATGACTGGTGGAAGGTTTGAATTATCTTAAACGTGCCATTAACTTATGTGCATAATTTTGCGTAACCTTCAACCCTTTCTATATGCAATAATAATGTCCTGTCAAGTGGACAATTTACAGGCTTGTGCAGACAACTGATACTTTATTTATTCATAATACCTGACTTATATCGTCCTTCTGTTTGTAGGGCATCACTGACATTTAGACTAATGCCTCAAAGCAATGCCATATTGAATTGCTCTCCAATTACAGCTGCTGGCCATGTAATCCCACAAAGCTACCAACCAATATCGGTGAGCCAATTTATGGATGACTTGTCTGCTGAAGAAGATGCATGCAACCATCCAGATGGTACTTATGTGAGTTTACTATTTCAACATCTCCTACCTCCTTTTGTATTGTTTTTTCCTTTACCCTTCACTTTGTGAGTGGTCTAATACTTGATTGTGAGGATAGGAGATGCCATTGTGTACTGTTTGACTAAAAATTCTTGGACATTACAATCACCACTGCCATAGAATGATAGTTTCCTAACTAGAAGGTTCAAAAAGTTGTACCAGTTTTATGATTACTATCGGATGGTTGTAGATGAAGCAAAAAAGTATCTAAGTTTTGGTACAAATCAAGCTAGAAGTAGGTAAATCATTTCAGAATTGGTTCCTGGGGATATCTAAGAGTTTGGCCCAAAATAAAGAATTTATGTCAAACGAGGGAAACGGTTTTTATTTTTTATTGTTTATTTTTCTGTGTTGGAGTCAAAAGTGTTAGGGTTGTGGGGTTGGAGAGTAGAGACAGGTCTATGTGGAAGTCTTGGATCAAAGAAAACATCAAAGATAAGGAATGTGAGAAGGATCTATAGCGCCCAACTGATAAAGATTGCCACATCTTGTGATGTTGTTAGTGCTTCGCAACTTTATAGTCACCACATACAATCTCATAATGATCAGGAATATCTGAAGTTGGAATCCTAGATGAGGAGAGTATAAAGAGGGAAAGTCTAAATCGAAAGTGGAGAAAGAGGGATAAAGAGGGATGACAGTTTGGTCTGCTGTAGTAAAAGCTAAACAGAAAGTTATGGATGAAAAGAGGAAAGAAGAGCAAGAACACGAAAAAGAGAGAACAGAAGAATGTAGCTGGAATTTAAGAAAAGAAAGAAGACTAAGCCCATCACATTACTTAGACACTGTTCCTATTCCATCATCATTTCCTATCTAGTGAAACCACAACCCATGGATTACCTTGTATGACTTTTCTCAAACTCAGGTCGACTTTAGATGCCCTTTAATGACTTATCGGTTAATGTTTTCTAGGTGCACTACTTCTAATCACTTGTACCATTCCTGATGGCTCATCAATAACCATTACATCATGATCTGTTGCTTGATGACCTTTTAATGGATGAATAGAAAAAATATCTTGTATTTTGTGCATATGGTCATATCCTGTTCTTTTTATCTGATCTTGTTCACAGCATTCCCACACCTTCACTACCACATACAAAATAACATATAAGGATTACAATAAGCAACAAGCAATTTTAACATCATCCAATAATGTTAATTGAGCTATAAAGAACGTTCTTATCATATTTTTGAGGAGAATGTGTAGTGGCAGATTGTATTTTCATTTTATTATATATCACATATGAGTGGCTGTCTCACATTTTTAACATGCCAGTTAGCATTTTTCTTATATTGATAACGTACGACTGATCTCTAGCTTTTCGTTTTCTGTTTGGGCTTTTCTCTTAGGTGGCATGCAATGATCACAATCTTATTAGGGAACCATCATTGAGAAGTGTTCTCTCAGACCCTTTATCGTAAGTTTTACAATTCTTGCTACATTTATATTTATTTATTTATTTTTAGATGTTTTCTCATCACTTCTTTTTGCAAACCATCATACCAGGGAGGAAGAAGAGAAGTCAGATTGGTTCATCATTTGTTGGCATTATTTTGTTACTCCATCCAATAATTTTAAAGTGTGTCCTTTAAGTTCAATTTCATGATAATTGTTAGAATTTTATCAGTCCACTAATTTCAAAAAAATGGGTGTTCGTAGTTGTTCGATAGTCAGTGTCATCTTCTGCATGTTCAAGGTCTCATAGGAGATAGGATAAGCCAATAACAAAAATAGATTTCAGTTAGCTCTAGTACTTTACTCTTCTGCATTTCTCAGATGAATCTCTAGTCTGGTTGTCCCTATTGACCCATTGTACATGTATTTGTACCCATTTGTATTTTCTCATAGATTATCTTTTATTCAGTTCCTATTCAACAACTTCTAGATAAGACATTTCCATCTTTCATTTTCTTTGAGAGATCATTTCCATCTTTCATTATTATTATCAGTTATTTAGATTGAATTTTATTAAGCTTAGTGCAGCCACATTGATCTCTCTTTCTCTCTCAGTTTAAATGGCTTGAGTGGTGTTTAGATCCTCTTTATCTTTTGTGTAAAATCATTAAAGGCCAATATACATTTTTCAGCTCAATTAAAGCCTGATATATTTTACCTCAGTCTCCTCTGTTTCTTGTATATCTCAATCTTTTGCCACTCCTTGAAAATCTGAACCCCAATTTTGACTGAAGCATTTCTTATATGTAGCTTCTTTACCTTTACCCTCTGTTTGGATGGAGAGAAAACTAGGGAGGAAAGAAAACTAGGAGGAAAAATAGGAGAGAAAATGAAATTTATCTTGTTTGGATGGAGAGAAAAGTCGAAAGGAAAGAAAACTAGAAGAGAAAACAGAGGAAAAAAAAGTGATGGGCCCCACAAAAGTTTTCTCTCCGAAATCGGAGAGATTTTGGAGAGAAAACTCAAAAGTGCTCTTTCTTTTTTTTTCATTCCAATATTGACCCTTCCAAAAAAAACACCGATGCATTTTTTAATCATCTATAACAAGAATACTATTGTCATTGTAATTATCAACTTTTCTCTCCTCTTTGTTTCCTCTCACTCATCCAAACAGAAGGAAAGAAAATATTTTCTCTTTAATTTTCTTTCCTTCCACTTTTCTTTCCTCCTAGTTTTCTTTCCTCCCACTTTTCTTTCCATCCAAACAGAGCATTAGACTTTGTACTCTTCATTCTTCAATATGTGTAATCCATGTTGTAGAATGGATGGATGTCCGTGCATAAAATCTTATCCATCTATCTACATTAATAAATAAATAAAATGCTGAAGCACTAAAAATCATATGATTTGGAGACCTCTGGTCCAAAAAAAATATTATTTTGTATTATTTAAATAATTTCAACTTTTGACTACTTGATGCAAAGGCTAGAGGTTTCCAAATCATATGATTTTTGTTTTTAAATATTTTAGAGATAATAGTAGGCTCCCATAATCAAATCTTGACATGATATGATTTGAATAGAGATTCATTTAAGTATAGCCAAGTCAAGCTTGCTCTCTCTCTCTCTCTGTGTGTGTGTGTGTGTGTTAATGCTTTATTCTCTGCTTATGTTTGGCAGAATAAAGAAGCTGCAGGCATTAATCTACTTTTGATGCTTATGCAACCCTAGCGAATCTTGGATAAGACTTTGTTATGCCCAATTTTGTCCTGCTGCTAACATCATATGGTTTCTCATGGATTTATTTTATCAAATTACATCATTTCAGTGGGGCATTCCTTGAGGATGCTATGGTTGTCTCTTGTGGACATTCATTTGGTGGCCACATGTTGAAGAAAGTTACAGAAATGGTATGTATGAATCCTTCTCATTCATTCTTCATGCAGGCTCTGAATGATCAGTATATGAAGTACACATACAATTCTAGTAATTGAACTAAAATAGTTATTTCTTAGTGTAGCATCCCACCTCCAATAGGTAATAGAAAATAGCTAGCCAGATAACATAACACTTATATGGGAGAAAAGGTAAGAGTAAAACTGAATGCTGTGAACTTGGGAAAATAATGAGTTCTCATTTTAAGTGGATTAAAGTTTGCAGGCTAGTAATTATTCTCCTTTAAACTGTAAATTTTTGAGAACAATCAGTATAGGTTTATGGTAGCAGCCATGACGTGAGATAAAAAAAAGGAAAAATCCTGTGGATTGGGAACAGTGACAGTATCTGATTTTTAAGAGGATTCTAGGCTGAAAGATTCAGCGCTAGTTATTGGCTTTATCTTGAAGTTCCTCTGCAATTTGGGAAAAAAGTCATTAGTGGTATTCCAGTCACCAGTGCCCAGGGTATAATCTGCAACTTTGGTATTGTTATAATGGCAAACCAGCTAACTTCACTCTGTATTGTTATGGGTGCTATTTTTGTTTAGCAAATTTCTAATATAGATTCAGAACTTCAGGTCCTGGTGGCTTCTGTAGTAAAACAATTGTTTCATATCTTCTGATTTCTTTGTTCAGTGGAACATATTATCTGGATAAAGAAATAACTAATAGATCTCTTTTGCTATCTTCTTTGTTGATCAGGCTAGATGTACCCTATGCGATGCAGAAATAGATCCTGGGTCCCTGGTCCCTAATTTTGGTACATGATGATTTTGTGCAAGATTTTTCCAGTAAAGCTTGATCCTTGTATATTTCTGCCTAATTGTCAACTTATTGTGGTCATCTTATTTTCTTACAGCTTTGAGAGCTGCAGCTACAGCTGTGAAGATGGAGGATGACAGGAGACTCTTCCATAATGCTGCTCTCCGAAAACGCAGGAAAGAAGCAGGCGAGCAGATGGATGCCCAGAAGAGACTAGGCAAAGTAAGTATCTAAGAATCTGTTGCAAGAGGCTGAATTTGATGGCTAAAATTCTGCTATTGTTATTTTTTTTTTTTATTTTGTAAATTATCAGGAAAATGGTGAGGTGTCTGCTGATGGTGATGGCCCTAGACCACTAAAAGGAGTTCAATATCCATTTGCAGTTAATGAGAGAGTGTTGATCAAGGTTTTTTTTTTTTTTTTTGGTTACAAGCCTATCATCATAAAGTTATTATTTGTACTTAAGTATGGACTTTTGAAGAAAAAAATTGCTGACAATGCAAAGTATACAGGGAAACAGGAGGACCCCTGACAAATTTGTTGGAAGGGAAGCAGTGATCACATCCCAATGCTTGAATGGCTGGTAAGTTTGCAGGGTCTTTATAGTTTTTGAGGATATTGTGTGTTAAGTTGAAAAATTAACATTCTCTAAATGATATACCTAATTATCAATTTACTTGCAGGTATCTCCTCAAGATCCTTGACAGTGGAGAAAGCGTACGCCTGCAATACCGCTCTCTCCAGAAACCCCCGTGCTCTGAAGCAGATGACAGGGCACAGCCACAGCCATTGCTTCAGAGCAACGGTTGACAGAATCTTACGGATGCTTTTATTGCATCCTTGTCCTGCTTCTGACGTGTGGTTCCTCTCCTTGGTCAGTTACTGTCCATTTTTTTTGGCAGGCCCCTCTGTACATGCTTTTCTTTTTAAGGTATTCTGCCAGAGGGATAAAAAGAAAAGAAAAAAAAAAAAGCAGCAGCACAATCCCTCAAATCTTGTAAAAATCAAAAGCCACATTTGCTGAGCTCAAATGATGGTCCATTTACCCGTCTTTGGTCTCTTGCACCTGCTGCGTTGTGCAATAGATATATTGGACGAATGAAAGTTAATACTCATTTTGACATGCAGAACCCAGTCAGATGAACAGTAATGATGATGCTGAAAAACATGTTGGCTTGAAGAAATGATTGTTTCTAGTTAAAATATAATTTGTTGTTCATTGTTGTTTTGCTTGTCTTGTTGATATGCCTTGGTGCCCACTGAATTCAACTCGGTATCTCCGATAATTCAACCGTAGCCAAAATCACTAAAGTTTTGTAAACTTTTGTTACACTGAACCCACGCAGATGCGACTTACCAAGCCTTAAGTAATGATTCTTTGGACAATCATCTGGAAAAAAGGGCGGGCTCTTCATTGGCTTGGGTCGACATATTGATTGGTGTAGACCCCATTTTGGTCTGAAGGTTGTGTAGCAGCGATCTCTAGTATATATATATATTTTTGTCTTATCTTTCTGATTTAAAGGATCAGTAAGACCATTGCGTTCGCTGTGGTGTACAGTGCCTTTTGTGTCAGAGCACCAGTCTCATCAGAACTCTGCAATTAATTAATGTTTGGCTGAGATAATTTATGTGAAGCATCCCATGACATGGTACTGGATGGGTGAACCATTTCTCTAGTTTCTAAGGTGCTCTTCTTTCCAGCGATCTGATATCAAACAAAGAATCGGATGCCTTAAAAGCGCTTTCTATCGTTCATCCATTCTTCAAATGTTGCATTCAGAAGGAATCGCACAGTCCCACCTATATCCGGGGATCTAAAGATCAGTAGCTAAGCTTGTCTAAGATTCCAGATTGGTACCCAAGCCATATCCTGCCATGGATACGGTCAGAGACACGTCATGTAGTGATTCTTAGTTTATGGTGGAGCATGGGACAGAGATGTAGCAATGATTTGCTAATCAGAACAGCTGCCGTGATCGCTCATCCATAAAATAATCAAAATCGACCGCCATCCGAAGACTGCAACTATTTTTATTTTATCATGCACATGCCACACTGAATGATCTTCTTACATTTTCTCTACCAGTGCGATGATTTTTATGATTTCTCTACCATGGTGAGCTAAAAGTTTTAAATTTGAAAACCCATGGTATTATACATTATAGAAGTTAAATTATCACATCATTGAAGATGGAAGCATGTTAGCGCGTTTATGCGCCAGCGGACTCAATTATGAGATATGTCCTATATATCTATAGTCCTTCCTTTGTTACGTAAATATCAATATTAATGTATTTCTTCATTATTAAAATTTATTATTGATGTGTAACAAAATTTTAATTATTAAGATCTTCTATTTGTTATAATTTGCTACATCAAACAATCTAATTTAAGTTAACAAATAAAAAAATGTTTAACAATGTCATTATTAATAATAAGCATGGATATTTAGCTTATGTAGAATTCTCCTTCAAATACCAGTATTAATGAAAGTAGATTTTGCTTAACAATCATCAAATATTATTACTTAATGGGTAACAAAAGTTTGGTTATAGAAGTTTTCTACATATTATAAATTGTTGCATTATATATTGTATTTCAAAAATAATTGAAAAAAAAACAGATACATACATGTTGTATAAAGTATATGTTAATATATATTAAAATGAAGATTTAGTTTGTGCTGAGTTTTTATTCTATCATATGCATGCTAATATTCATGTACTAATTTTTTTTTTTTTTGTGTTTAAGTTAACACACCATTAAATATATTTAGTTAGTATCAATTATCAAAATTCATTCTGTCATGTGAAACAAAAATTTAACTATTAAAATTTTCTATTTGTTATTATTTATTATAATTATATTGTATTTTTATAATATTTAGGAAAAACATCATGCCTATACTCCATAGAAGATTGATATTAATGGCAAAAGATTTACATGCAGTCAATTTTGTGCTTAGTTATTATTAAATTTCATTACTTGATTTGTAATTAAATTTCACTGTACACCCGGGCACGACCCACACCACATGATGCCGTGTTGTAGAGAATATGCATGGTATGCTTGAAGTATGCTCACTTGAGGACGGGTAGAATCAGATGCCCACTTGACGAGGGTCATCATTTCCGGAGTTAAAATGCTCATTTGATCCGGATGTCCCACGTCCAGACGTGAAGCAGCATTTCAGCAAACGATAGACGGGCACATGTTGGATTTGGTCGGGAAAACAGCTGGCCAGCGTTGTTTTTTTTATATAACCCCGTCGGCACGATTGCTGCGACGAGAGTAGGATAAGACAACGCCTCGCAAGCCCCTCAGATCTCGATCAATCCTAGAGTACGCTAGGCTTCCTTTCTCCTCTCCCCGAAGAAACGAAGGAATGGACGGTGCCATGGGCTCGCCGCCCTCTTCCTCCTCCTCCTCCTCCTCCGGCGGCGACGATAGGAACGGCGGCAGCGGTCGGAGGAAGGAAGATTTGGGGTGGATAGAATGGGCGAGAGGTTGGTTTGGTATCTTTGGTGAGTTTCTTTTCCAGAGGATCGCCGCCAGCCATTTGGAGAACCCTTGCCTCTCCCACCTCTAGATGGTATCACTTGCATCGTTACCGGCGCCACCAGTGGAATCGGACTCGAGATCGCCAGGTGCATTTCGTATTCTTCTTATAAAGATTCCTCTTTTCCTCCTTTATGTTTGGAAATTTTAATGGCAACTAGTTAAGTGGGTTTCTTCCACTGTATTTACGGTTTATTATGAACTAGCGTTATAGATTTCTTCCAGATGCTGGTAGTAGTCAAACGTGACTATGCTTCACATTTATGTTCAAGTTTTCTTGCAAACTTCATTTCAGATTTCTTGTTTTACAAATAATAGTCAGAGAATGGGAGAATATAAGTGTGCATATCTAAGGATTATAGCGAGCTTCTTTTCTTCTTCTTCTTGTTCTTTTTTACTTTTGTGTGTTGGAATAATTACTTGATCTTCTCGGTTATTATCATGCTGGCTTCATTTGAGAATGCCTTAGTTTTGCTCTATATTTTAGGGCTCTACTAACAATTGGGAACTCCAATCGAATTTCTATATAGAACTCTGTCTTCTATCTTTTTCATTGTTTTCTTCGTCATGGCCTTTTATTGTTGGTATTAATAATGGAATGTCCGTGGACTTGAACAGGCAACTTGCACAGTCAGGAGCGCATGTTGTAATGGCTGTTAGAAAAACAAAACTAGCTCATGAGCTGATCCAGAAGTGGCAGAATGAAAAAGCTGGAATGGGGCTACCGCTTAATGTTGAGGTAGTGCTAATACACCTGCTAGCTGATGGTGCGCTGTAGTTGGGTAGAACAATTTTTTTTTTAATCTTTTTTGCTGTTCAATTAAGCCCTATTTTGAGTTCTTTCTTGGATATTTCTAAGGATTTATAAATCACCAGGCTTTTGGTGTTCCATCTGCATCTGAACAGCATTGTGCCACACAATCTGCTCTGATCCAAGTTTTATGAAACAAACACAACTTTATGGGTCATATTTGGTGAAACATATAGATATTTTTTGCTTCTTGTGCTTTTTACCGAAAGATAGGTCATTAGTGATCTGTAAAAAGGGGGCTTCAGCACGTGCTATTATGATAGAATGATTTGTAGTAGTATATGGCACAGGACTATAGGAGGGAAAAAGCTTTGGGCTTCAAAAATTAAATGCATATGGGCTTATCAATCCAGAATAGTTGTTTGTTGTAGACTATGTATATAGACCATGTAGATGTTTTACTACTGTAAAGGGACCTGACATGATCAACTAGAAGTAAAAAATACATTACAAGATAACCCTAGCAAGATATACTTTGTAGCTTCTTTCTCTTTACTCCTATTGAAAGACAATATATAATGAATATATAAGAAGTGGAGTAGAAAAGTGTTGCTTCCTAATTTCTTTCTAAGAAGTTAAACAGGAAAGAATAACAGACAGGAAAGTAAAAGAGGTGAAGAAAACCATGTAGAAAAATCAAAATAAATGCATGATAATCAAGTTTGATTCTCTAGGTAGCTGCAAGCCTGTTAAAGATGGTGCAACCTTGAGGACAGAGACAAAAGGTGGATAGTTATTTCTATAGGTTTATGTTCACAAGTTCTGTAGGAAAGTTCTTTTTTCCACTGAATCTAAATTATCAAAAGAACTGCATTAGTAATTCTATTAGTGCATCCGAGTTCCACAGCTCCCGTTAAAGTAGGCCCTTTTGCAAGAACAATAAGCTGAAGCCAAACATCTCTGGTGAATAACTAATTTAAGATTTAAGATGTGCTTTTATATTTGAGGATCTCCTCATTGTAAGCACTCAGGTTTTGAGCACTTGTTAGAAGCCCAGCCAAACTTGTTTTTTAATTACTTTGTGGAGTTGCAAGTTGAATGACTAGGGAATTGAGATTCTGTCTCTAGTTACTTTAGTAAAAGGGTGGTGCTCTAACTAAGGATAAGGGACTTGTTCGGGTTGAATAGTGGTCAAGGGAGTTTGTACAAGTCCCACATGAACAACAAAAGGAATGGAGAAGAAGAATCCTAAATGATCACTGTCGTTGGCGGTCAAAAATAAAACCTACTCACTACTATAGCTAGTGGTGAATCGGGATCGTATCCTCGGGGATCAAGAGGAATTATTTCATGAAAAAAAATTATTTGCAGAGGATTATATTAAGAATAGCGGTTATTAAAGGATAACAACTAATTAATTAACAAATTCAAACAGCAGTAGAAGCAACCCAGGAATTCGAATTCACTATGCAAACAGGTTTTATCTTCTTTTCTTTATGTTGCACTAGCAATAATTTTTGCAAATTTAAAATTAGAATAATTTATCTCTTATCAGGCACGGACCGTATTAGGAGATATAAACTATCTAATAATTGCAAGGTTAAGGGTTTAATCTATCATACTATGATATGTCTCTCTTAGGCACGTACCGTATCATGAGATTATGGTACATCGATAAAGGGTACAGTCCATGTATGCTAGATCAAAACCTCGATCAGAAAAAATAACTCAAAAGATATAATAAAGAAGAGCATAATTTTTATTGCATAGAAATCAAGAATAAAAAGAAAGATAAAACCTGGTTACATGCTTCATCATCATTCCAAGTTGAAGGAATCTAGCCACGCATTACTGCCACCAGCATTTCCTCCATAATTTTTTCTCTTCCAGGCCTAAATACAATAATCTAAATAAAAGAAGAATAAAAAGAGCTTTGTAGAAACTCCTCTCCGCCAAGTACTGCCTGAGGTCCTTCTTTTATAGAATTTATCTAGGGCTTCCTTCTAATCAAAGTTGGAGTCAATTGGGCGCTCAAGATCGTTCAGATATCGTAAAAAATTCTCAGCCATCCGTTCAACATCACTTGCTTTAGTTTGCATCGAAAATCATGCAAAATCATCTCTTTTTCTTCCTTTTTGGGCAAACCGAGTCCTGATTTGAGTGTCATCTGCATCGTTGGACTCCAAAAATCGAGCTCTTTCCATCTATAGGCTCCTTTTATGTAAACATTCATAAAAAGTATCAATTCTTAATAAATTCAAAGTAATTAATATTTATTTTAATGATTAAATTAGGATAATAAATAGACTTATCACTAAACATGTGAGATTGCGATTTTGTGTTCTTGTATCTCTACATCAATTCCACATTACTTCCTAATGCTGAAATGGTCACACCGCATATTAGCATTTTTTTAACTTCGTCTTCTGAATGGCTATCCATTTATAACAGAGAGAGAGAGAGAGAGAGAGAGAGAGAGAGAGAGAGATTATTAAGTTCAAAGATATGATTACCAGATTAGTTAATTATGATATATGAGTTTTAATATTCTTGTTTACTATGATACTATGGGTGCTCTTCCACTACATAATATGAGTGCAATTGTTGGCTGGTTAAATTTTAGTTAAATTAACAATCTATGTTGCTGTGTAAATACAAGGAAGACAGGCGCCAGCTCTTACATGCTGTGGCAATATTAATTAAAACTTAGACATCTATCTTATTTGGTTTAGGTAGAATTCTTACATCATGCAAATTAAAAAAATGACTGTTCTTTCTTGTATTTGGATTTACATACATCTATATATAGAGTGCATGCCATGCAGCAGAAGTTTATATGTGATTGTATCAACAGCCTTCTTACACCAACAAAACAACATCTGTGGAAATGTAAAGTTATCTTGACATATGCTGTCATCAATTGAGTGATAATTGCTCTCTCTTATCTGCTTCAATGTGTATTCAATTCATGCAAGCTGGTCATTCGTTGACATTGTTCAAATTTCTTGCTCTTGTCAAGGTGATGGAGCTTGATCTGCTCTCCCTCGACTCTGTTGTACAATTTGCTGAAGCTTGGAATGCTCGTCTTGGACCATTGCATGCATTGATCAACAATGCTGGCATTTTCACTATAGGAGGTTTTTATGGGTCACATCGTCATTTAATTTATTATATTTGACTTTGTATTGTAACTTTTAATTATATTATATTGCTAGTTCTCTAGTGAGCCGCATGCCTTCTGGTTTTGTTTTATTTTATTTTTTAAATCTTGCTGTAGCTTTTGCAATGTAAGCGGATGTCACCTTTTCAGTTCCACAAACCCCCCTCCCCCCCCCCCCAACACCCACACGCACACTCCCTCGATTGTCTATTTCTTTCCATAAAACCAACTTTTATTGCCCTGAGGATATTCACAGAATTTTCCAGAATCTAAACAATTTTGACAGACTGCTAAAACTTTTGAGCAAACTGCACATGATGTTTCTAGGCAGCATTCCCTTTATTAATTTCCCTAATAATAGTTATCTGTGGTTTTGTTTTCCTTTACTTCTCTAATCAATGGTGTGTGGTTAGAGATGTTGCTTCTTGTGTTGATGGAATAAGATTCTTTCATGTAATAAAGTTCCAATGCCTGGTGGGCTATTTTGTTGATGAGGGTGTATATGGTTGGATTTGTTTGTTCGACCAAACTTTCCATTTATGCTGCATTCTTTACTGCATTTCACTGTTAGTGCGATGGATCTTTTTTCCTTTTCCAGATTGAAGACTGACACTGTTGTTATCATTTAATTCAAAATGAATAAAAAACATGAAACTATGCCAAGAATGGGAAAAGTGTCAAATGTCCCCTTATCCAATGTGGCAAATTCCTAAAAGCCTGATATGATGACAGCATGATATTTATTAAAACATATGAATATTCACACATCTATATAGTGAGCGTACAGAATCATGTAACTTGTCCTAGTGTTGCCCTGCAGTATAAACCTTTTAGACTCTACAACATGGATGTGCATGATCATCAAATCATAAATTCTATGGGTACCTGGATATATCCACATGCTTTAACAGGAAATCTTAAATTGACCAGTAATTTTACTTCTGGCAGTTCTATTTAGAAAACTATTTTAACCGCTCCTATGTTGTTTTGTGCACGATGGATTGCTAGATAGTCATTTGGGTCGTCATCCGTAAATTAGAGCCTCTTACTTATTCTCGTTTTACTTTTAATAGAGGTATATGCAAAGTATGCATAATCAATTATATTATTGATAACAGA
This sequence comes from Calamus simplicifolius, assembly GCA_900491605.1. Taxonomy (NCBI): domain Eukaryota; kingdom Viridiplantae; phylum Streptophyta; class Magnoliopsida; order Arecales; family Arecaceae; genus Calamus; species Calamus simplicifolius. The sequence goes on along the minus strand of UESW01001670.1, from coordinate 332,707 downwards.
AAAATTGTTATTTTTACCTGTTTTGTGCCAATTATAATAGAATGCTTACTTATGTGATTACTTCAACCTAGCCAATTATTCTTATCACTTTTTATTTAGAGCCTCAACGTTTTTCAAAGGATGGGTATGAACAGCACATGCAAGTGAATCATCTGGCCCCAACATTACTGTCCATGTTGCTTTTGCCATCTCTGCTTCGTGGCTCTCCAAGCAGAATCATCAATGTTAATTCCATTGTAAGTTATCTGTAATTAATTCTCTTTTAAAGTACTGATACATTCAGGTGCATTCTCTTGGTATCTTATAAAAATCATCTCGCCCATATTATCTTTGCTCAATTTGTAGTTTGTGAATTATGATATAAGTTCACTGACAAAAATCAAGAATCCAGTGTTTTTTTTTTTTCAAAAAAAAAATTGTGCTACCATGAAATTTCCTTCAGCTGTAAAGAACAATATCCACTTCAAAATTATCCAAACGATGTATACAGTTGATTCCTCCCTCCCTCCCCCTCTCTTTCCTTTGTGTTTGTGTGCACATGCATGTGCACGTGCTATGTGGCAATCTATATATTCAGTAGATACTTTGGACAACTGGTGAACCGATGTACCTGTATCTGTGCCATATCCTAAGTACTCATCTCAAGATATCATTCAATATAGTAGCAACTTATCCAACTCCAGCCATGCTTCCTTTCTGTACCATCATTCGGTAGCTCTAACCCCTCTCCTACAACTCTGTTTTTCTTTTTCTTCTTCCTCATCATCCTCATTTAATTGAATCACTTACACTCCCCTAGAAGCTCTTGATTGTCTCCACAAGCTTGTCTCCTCAGATCATCCATTCATGTAGATGTTACGTAGGCATATATGCAATCAAAGTATTATAGTTAATTGGATAATGCTCTCCCACCATTGATAATTGTTGGGGATCAAAACCAAAGAAAAGATACAAGAACCAAGGCTAAGGTGGTCATCCAGACATCTGCCATTAATCCCAAACTTTCCTCTGCTCACTCTCCAGATCTCCTTATTTCTCCATCTCTACAATAGATTCACCATCATCCATTTCCTATCTCTATGCTGCATAGCATAAACCTTATCACCATTGGGTGCCATTACATCACTCCTTTCCTACCTTAGTTATGATCCCCTCCATCACTGCCATTCACCATCAGCTCTCAAACTATTGTCACCATCCATTATCTACATCTTCTCCATTGTTATTTGGCTGCAAATCATCTTGATGTCATCTCTGTTCTCTGTTTTATATGGTCACCTACCATTACCCCCTCCTCTAACAAGTTTATCTTACACCTCCATTCTCCATATGTTTACTTTCCTCACCTCATGATTAATCCTACTATTAACCTGTCCAATCTCACCTCCATTTCCACCACTGCAGGTTCACAACTGCCATCCCATCCACCTCACATAAAGCTCTGTTACATAGCATTTGCTCCTTGAAAGAACTAGAAGTTTATATGAAGGATGAGCTGGCCAGCCGGCTAGTTGATTTTCTCCTGTTACCCTTGTATTTTGGCTACAGATGGGGGAAAAGGATTTAAAGAGCTGATTTTAACTAATTTGGGATCAAGGTTTTGTTATTGTTGTTGTACCCTTATATTTTGATCACAACACCGGTCTAACAATTCCTTTCTCTTTGTCTGCATCTCACTCCCATTGCCTTGTCTCCTTGGTACTGCCACCACACTATCTTTACCACATCTCCAAGGTCATCATCACTACTTCTTCCATCATGTATCGTACTTTGATCTTCCCTCTTTTCTTTCATGTGAGGCCCAAATGTCAGAAAGAGAAGAAAGCAAATCTGAGAGGGAAACAAGAAAGCAGGCGGTGTTCTAGCATGCTGGTCCCTCATTACTTGCTGCTTTCTGTTTATCCATAGCTGCTGATTTCTATTTCACTCCCATCACAATATGCACACTTCTCCATCATGAGGCTTAATCCCATATTTACTGAACCAACTATCATCTAGCATCAACCGCCATTAGAAATCTAAATTCATTTCTGAGATCAGAATCAGGCTCTTCATATATGTATTGCAATCAAGCTCTTAGATTTTATTATGGTAAACTTGTGGTGGTCCATGAACAGATTGTTATCATTCATCTTGTTAAGCTTCACATGTTGGTAGTTAAGACCGGGTGTTTCAAAGCAATAAATCCATGATGTCCACACCTAATTTCTGTCCTCCGTTTGTTTCATCCCACGAGTTCAGATTCAAGCTTCTCCTTTTCTCCCGTTGCAAACTGATGGTGCTCAACCATGTGATTTCCTTCTCTTTAAAATTCCCATTTCAATTACTCATTGGTTTATTACCAAGACTCCACATTTTGCCATATCAACTTTGAGATACATGGTGAGGATTTGTCTTCATTCAATTGAATTCTCACGAGTTTATGTTAATGAACCTTTAGGTTTGCTTCCATCAACTTTGACACACTCGATTTTCTGCTCCCTGCCATCATGCAATACTTAGCTTTTATTATTGTACTCTCCATTATAATACTGATATATGCGTAAACAAAACAAATGGGGAAAAGTGATAGCAGATAATAACATTAACAGCATCAATAAATTATATCATTACTAATACTCCATTGGATAAATAAGTCATATGGTGATTATAATTGATTTTCTCTTTTGAGAAAGAATTCTTCTTTAAAAATGTTGCTTATCTGAATATAATTCAGAAACCATCTGACCAATGAAAATTTGATGATGGATTGGAGAAACTTTCGTACGTTTGGAATAAAAAATATGTACTATATGAGATTTAGTTGTATTCAACTATTTATTGTCTGCTTTTTTCCTGGTAGATGCATTCTGTTGGCTTTGTTGATACAGAAGATATGAATTTGACTTCTGGGAAAAGAAAATATTCAAGTTGTCTGGCATATTCAAATAGCAAGCTGGCACAGGTATGATGAAATTCCTCTGATCATGATTGTGGAATTTGTCTCTGTAAAAAGGACACGAAATTCCTTTCATGCAGCTTTCTTTGTTGGGGTCTTAGGTTTGTTAATATCATCTTACATTTTCATTGTCTTTTGCCTACTACATGATCAACTTTCAAAGGTGCATTTTGCATCTTTATAAGGAGTTTGTGATCTTGAGGTGAAAATTATGTTTCCATCTCAGATAAAATTTAGCAGCATCCTTCACAAGCGAATACCTGCAGAAGCTGGCATCAGTGTTCTCTGCGTTTCTCCTGGAATTGTGCACACTAATGTTGTGAGTCCCCCTGTACCATTTTATTCCAATTGTCCATTGGCCATTGTTCTTGATGGCATTATTGTGATGTTTCTGACATAGGCTTCCTTAGTAAACTTGGCCATAAATCCATGTAGTTATACTTGTCACGTATAGGAGACCAATGTATGGAAAGAATAGCTAGAAATATTTGGAACACCTCACTTTCTGTTGTATAATTTTGCTGACATGGAAAACGTCATAATCAACCTAGCCAATGACTTTGGTTCCTTGATGCTTAGAACTATATATTTGGTTCCGTTAGAGCAGCAGCCAAAGATCCCTTGCAATCTTAAGGATTGCTCACCTTTATAGGCATTATTGGATGACTTTTTTTTTTCCCATTTGAAGTTGTCTAAAATACTTTGGAGTGTTGTGGGTTCTCTCCTTCTTTGCTGCATCTTTCATGCTAGCTAATATCTTGCACAATTTGCAGGCCAGAGATCTACCAAAGATTGTTGTAACAGGTTATCGTCTAATTCCCTACTTCATCTTCGATGCCCAGGAAGGTAAGAGTCCTGTCCTCTATGGCAGAATGATAATCCATATCGCTATTTGTTGTTCATCTCAGCTCAAGATGAAATGAAGAGACCCTCTTGGCATCTACTGCAGGTTCCAGAAGCGCTCTCTTTGCAGCCACTGATCCTCAGGTCCCAGAGTACTGTGGGGTTTTGAAGGCTGATGAGTGGCCTGTTTGTGCCTGCATCTCACATGATTGCCGTCCAACGAATGCGTCTGAAGAAGCGCATAATCTAGCAACCTCTTATGAGGTCTGGGAGAAGACCCTAGACATGATCGGTCTCCCTTCCAATGCTTTGGAGAAGCTTATTGAAGGAGAGGAGGTCCAATGCCGTTACGGGTCAAACAAGAATAAGATGTCATGGGTCTAACAGAGAATAAGATGTCTGTCTTCAAATCGAGACCATATCGGAGATCTGATTGATATATTTAGTCTTATCAGTTAGAGAAATCTAAGGCTTAGTTTGACATCGACTTACATTTGCTTCAAGTAGGGACACACCTATATGTTGCCAGTCCTGGAGATGAATTTCCAGTGTAGCCTCTGTTTTTAAAGCTTGTACACTCTCAGTCAGCAACCTGCTTCATGGCATGCTACTGGAAATACAATTTTAGCGATGTTCAAGGCCATCATGACTTTAGTTGTATTAGGGATGGATATCGACTCAAGGCAAATTATTATGTTAATCTTTATGATTGTCAATTCTGTTAACCTGCCAAGCTTTTAATGACCTTCCCATGGTGGTTAGAAAGCTCTGTAACGCAAGGAGCGGCCTTGGCTGCAGGCACTGGTAACCAAAATTTATGGGATATTTGTACTGCTCCGCTTGCATCCCGCAGCGTGGTGATTTTTATTTTTACCATATTTACAGATAATTTCTTATGTGTAGTTTGTATATTGGTTCCGACACTTGGTGTGCCGGAAATGGTTGAAGTTCAGATTCAATTTCTACATTTAAATCCCTATGTAACATAAATGCGGTGGTTCGCTGCTTGGCACGTACTCCTTCAAAAGCAACGGCAAACAGAACATTTATTCGATATTATGGTAATGATATGAGGCGTGTGTACGAAGTTTAACTTTGATTTGAGAAAAGATTCTTACATATTGATGTTTATTTTGTTATTGTTGGGCCTCAACAAATGCGTCCGGACTGAGATAATCTGCCTGCGTGAAAGAGAGGTCAAAAGACGGGCCTTTAGGCAATCTTATGTTGGAGAAGCTGGAGCCCCTAAGCACCCGATCCCATCTCTCCCGTTCGTACGTTTGGTTTTTGGTCATGGAAAACACTTTGTACACCGGCCCCGGTGCAGCAACGCTGACGTGGGCTGCACCGCGTCTTTCGATTGGTCCACGTGGGATCCGACGTGGATGACCTGACAGGTGATATGGCTGGGCTTTGACGTAACGTTCTGAACGTGACGGACATTTAATGCTGTTCGCTTTTTTTTAAACTTTGCGTGCGGATGAAAATGCCCTTAGCGCCATTTTACGTTTTATGTCATCTGTGCAAGAAGAACTCTGTTTCTTTTATCTTAGAGGCTGAAATACTTCAGCTACTGGACTGGAAAACCTTGATACTGGAGTCTGTGTAAAAAAACTTCTGGAGGAAATGTCAGCCGCAGCACAAAGTAAAAAACTCTTTCTTTCTTCTTTATTACATCAACAGTTTTTTTCTGGTTAGAGTTAGTTAATACGTTTAATGCGCGGGTAACTACCTTAGAACGAAATAGTTATGACACTCTGAGAGTCATAACTGTTTTGTAAATATTTCAGCTTTGAAAGTCTGATCGACAGGAAATATTTCAGCTTAGAGGTGAAAAAACCTGGCTACTGGAGTCTACTGGAGGCTTCAAATATAAAAGTTTATCCAATGAGATTTTCCTTGCCAAAACCTCACGTAGACGTTCGCTTCTCTCTCTGAATTCGGCCAGGTCTGTAAGATTTTCGTTATCTTTTCGTCAATGCTTTTAAAAAGTTCCTTTTTTCCTCCATCTGCTTGGGAATGCCAGACCTGGCCGAATTCAGAGAGAGAAGCGAACGTCGAGGGCGTATGTTCGTGCTCAACTGAATTTCATCTGTGCTAGAATAACTCTCTTTCTTTCGCCCCCCCCCCTCGCTCTGAGAGTCCGGATGGTAAGGAATCCCCGCGACACCCTAGTTCGAAGTCGGCCATAAGTCCTTCGCGACACCCCAGACGAAATCCCACGACACCCTAGCTTTAGGGCGATGACACCCGTCTTATAAATGTGCACATAGAGAGAACCCGGCGACACCCTAATTGAATTCGGCAGAAAATCAATCGCGACACCCCTGTTGAAATCTCACGACACCCTAGCTCTAACGAGACGACACCCGTGATTGAACAAGAGACCACGGAGATAATCCCCATGACACCCTAGTTCGAATTCGGCCATAAATCCTTCGCGACACCCAGATGAAATCCCACGACACCCCAGCTTTAGGGCGACGACACCCGTCTCATAAATGTGCACATAGAGAGAACCCGGCGACACCCTAATTGAATTCGGCAGAAAATCAATCGCGACACCCCTGTTGAAATCTCACGACACCCTAGCTCTAACGAGACGACACCCGTGCTTGAACAAGAGACCACGGAGATAATCCCCGCGACACCCTAGTTCGAATTCGGCCGTAAATCCTTCGCGACACCCCAGATGAAATCCCACGACACCCTAGCTTTAGGGCGACGACACCCGTCTCATAAATGTGCACATAGAGAGAACCCGGCGACACCCTAATTGAATTCGGCAGAAAATCAATCGCGACACCTCAGTTGAAATCTCACGACACCCTAGCTCTAACGAGACGACACCGCTTGAACAAGAGACCACGGAGATAATCCCCGCGACACCCTAGTTCGAATTCGGCCGTAAATCCTTCGCGACACCCCAGATGAAATCCCACGACACCCTAGCTTTAGGGCGACGACACCCGTCTCATAAATGTGCACATAGAGAGAACCCGGCGACACCCTAATTGAATTCGGCAGAAAATCAATTGCGATACCTCAGTTGAAATTTCACACACCCTAGCTCTAACGAGACGACACCCGTGCTTGAACAAGAGACCACGGAGATAATCCCCCGCGACACCCTAGTTCGAATTCGGCCGTAAATCCTTCGCACACCCCAGATGAATCCCACGACACCCTAGCTTTAGGGCGACGACCCCGTCTCATAAATGTGCACATAGAGAGAACCCGACGACACCCTAATTGAATTCAGCAGAAATCAATCGTGACACCCATGTTGAAATCTCACGACACCCTAGCTCTAACGAGACGACACCCTGCTTGAACAAGAGACCACGGAGATAATCCCCGCGACACCCTAGTTCGAATTCGACCGTAAATCCTTCGCGACACCCCAGATGAAATCCCACGACACCCTAGCTTTAGGGCGACGACACCCCAGTTAAAAATTGACGACACCCAACTGATCACGGCGGCGAGAAGGCCCGCGACAACCAAGTTACTAAAATTTAATTTATTTATCAAAAAAAAAATTACATTAGCCCTTACTGGGGCTTATCTCCTTCAGTCGCTGCGTCGGCGATCTGATGCTGGAGGGACGCTACTTTCCCCTCCAGGTGGCTATTGGCCCGACGCAGGACCTCTGTCTCTTTTGTTGAAATGGCCAGGTATTTCTTGGCCGCCTTGAGAGTCGCTCGCTGCTTGCGAGCGACTCAGCATAAACCACCGCGTCGATGGTGACGGTTGGGCGTCGCCTGCCATGGCTGCCAGTAGATCTCACCTCGCCTCTGGAAGCCATCTTGTGGTCAGTTCAAGCTGGAAAGGTGAGTAACGATGGTATTCCCCCATCCTTATTTAAGGTTCCCCTGGCGGGTGTTTCGATTGCCACGCGCCACCATCTCAGTGGTTGTTCACAGGAATCGAATCGGTGGCTTTAGAATCACAACAGTGTGTAGCAGGGCCAACAACAAAAAATAACTTTGCTTCAAGCACCTGGCGTGTGGAGGCAAGGAAAATCCAGAAAATCAGAGAAGAGTATGAATCATAGGGATACTGGGAAAGTTGGTTGTATGGCATCCATAAAAGCAAGACTGAATGCTACAAGTGGTAAGTGGATTTGGATGAGGTTTCTCTAGAACATAACCATGGGCTGTCCATAACATCAGCTGGTTATCTACGGTCGCATAGGAGGATCAGCACACCAGAGAAGGCAGAGATCAGCAATTTACATGCCGTGAATGTTCCGACGACTCAGATATACTCTGCCATAGCAAGGAGAAAAGGGGGCAGAGGACAATTGGATTTCACCGAGAAGGATGCTCGTAACTTCATTTGTCGCGAACGTCAGTCTAAGCTGAAAGAAGGAGATGCTCAGTCGATGGTAATTCATTTTGCCGAAATGCAACTCAAAAATCTCCAATTTCTTCTACTCCTTAGACCTCAATGATAATGGTCATCTGAGGTCTGTCTTCTGGATTCATCCAAGGTCAAGATTGGCATGCACATACTTCGGTGATGTTCTAAGCTTTGACTCAACTTACTTGACAAACAGATATCAAATGCCTTTTTGTCCATTTGTTGGGGTGAACCATCATGGACAGTCAACCTTGCTTGGATGCGCATTGTTGTCTGATGAGAGTACTGAGACATATAAATGGGTTTTTAAGACTTGGCTGGATGCAAATGGTGGTCAAGCACCTATTGCCATGATTACTGATCAAGATAAGGCAATCGAGGCTGCTGTCAAAGAAGTTTTTCCTAATACCCGACATCGATTTTGTCTTTGGCATATATTGAAGAAGATACCGGAAAAGATTGGCCACATTTGCACGGCAAATCCCAAGTTTATGGTTGATTTCGATGAGGCAATATATGATTCATTGACCATAAATTCATTCGAGGAAAGGTGGGCACATGTTATGGAGAAATATAAAGAATGCAAGTCTATAGATTGGTTCAATGTCCTATACGAATGTCGGGAAAAATGGGTCCCAGTTTACCTCAAGGATACATTCTTCGCAGGTTTGTATGTCAATGGCTTTGGTTCATGATTCATTTAAACGCTTTTTTTTTTTAATTTTTGGTTGACAAAATTTTTAACAGGGATGTCATCTTCACAAAGGAGCGAGGGCATTAATCACTTCTTCGATGGGTTTATAATTCGAAGACAACACTAACGGAGTTTATAAGTAAGTACGAAGATGCCTTGGAAAAACGATACGAGGCCGAAAATGAGGAAGATAATAGGACTTTGCAAACGATAGCTTTCCTAAAGACATCATCACCTTTTGAGAGACAAGCTGCAGGAAGGTATACACGGAGCATTTTCAAAAAATTTCAGAATGAGATCCTTGAAATGGCTGCATCAAATACAAAATTGATCAACGAAGCTGGCAACACGTGTATATATTCCGTCAAGTCGTATGAAAGGATTGAAGTCGATGGAATTGGCAAGGAGATGATCAAAGATTATATCGTGTCATACGATAGAAATATTGAGGATGTCCAATGCCAGTGCCGATCCTTTCAGTTCAAGGGGTACCAGTGTAGGCATGCCCTGTTGGTTCTTCATCAAAATGACGTATTTCGTTTACCAGATAAATACTTCTTGAAGAGATGGTGCAAGGACATGAAATACCAATTCGACGAATTCGACTGCAATACTGAGGGTTATGATAAAAGCACACGAAACTCACGGTACGCAGTGACAATTTTTTAATTGAAATGTCTTAATATTTGTTATCGTTAATATTATGTTTATGATTGTAGATATAGTTTGCTGTCTCATCGGATGACGAAGCTCGCAGAGATAGCCTCCATGTCTGAAGATGCATTTAATGTAGTGATGGATGGTCTACCGCCTCTATTCAAAACTGCCATGGATGCCAACTGCGCAGCTAAACCACGTTCAGAGCTGGTAATTCAAGATCCTGAACAAATTAGGACGAAAGGTCGCCCGAGAGAGAACAGATTAAAGAGTGCAGTCGAGAAGATGGCAAAAGATCAAGGAAAAATCAGGCCAAGGAAAGAGCTGCTTCAAGTAGCAGGTAGACTTGTTTGCAGTCTATTAATACTGAAGAGGACCTGGAGATAATTGTTCCGCCGTCAGAAACTTTAATGGATGAATTTGATGCTTATGTATTGAGTCAACTTACACAATATCATATATAAAACACGAGTGTCGTAACTTTTGAATTATGGTTGCTTGGTCGTAAATGAAATGCTCGCGAACGACTCCGAGGAAATTAGCGCGACGACACCCTTGCTCATGGAGAACGACACCCTAGCCTTGCTCGGCGACACTCGAAAGACGGAAACATACGAGACATTCTAGTTCTGGCAAACGACACCCAAGCCTTGCGCGGCGACACCCGAATGACGGAAACATACGAGACATCCCAGTTCTCGCGAACGACTCCGAAGAAATTAGCGCGACGACACCCTAGCTCATGGAAAACGATACCCTAGCATTGCGCGGCGACACCCAAAAGACGGAAACATACGAGACACCCTAGCTCATGGAAAACGAAACCCTTGTCTTGCGCAGCGATACCCGAAAGGCGGAATCCTACGAGACATCCCAGAGCTTGCGAAACGACTCCGAAGATTTTAGCTCGACGACACCCTAGCTCATGGAAAACGACACCCTAGTCATGCGCGGCGACACCCGAAAGGCGGAAACATAAGAGACATCCCAGAGCTTGCGAAACGACTCCGAAGATTTTAGCTCGACGACACCCTAGCTCATGGAAAACGACACCCTAGTCATGCGCGGCGACACCCGAAAGGCGGAAACATAAGAGACATCCCAGAGCTTGCGAAATGACTCCGAAGATTTTAGCTCGACGACACCCTAGCTCATGGAAAACGACACCCTAGTCATGCGCGGCGACACCCGAAAGGCGGAAACATAAGACATCCCAGAGCTTGCGAAACGACTCCGAAGATTTTAGCTCGACGACACCCTAGCTCATGGAAAACGACACCCTAGTCATGCGCGGCGACACCCGAAAGGCAGAAACATAAGAGACATCCCAGAGCTTGCGAAACGACTCCGAAGATTTTAGCTCGACGACACCCTAGCTCAAGGCAAACGATACCCTAGTCTTGCGCGGCGACACCCGAAAGACGGAAACCTACGTATGTTTCCGCCTTTCGGGTGTCGCCGCGCAAAACTAGGGTGTCGTTTTCCATGAGCTAGGGTGTCGTCTAGCTAAATTCTTCGGAGACGTTTCGCGAGCACCGGGATGTCTCTTATGTTTCCACCTTTCGGGTGTCGCCGCGCAAGACAAGGGTGTCATTTTCCATGAGCTAGGGTGTCATCGAGCTAAAATCTTCGGAGTCGTTTCGCAAGCTCTGGGATGTCTCGTACGATTCCGCCTTTCGTGTGTCACCGCGCAAGACAAGGGTGTGTTTTTTCCATGAGCTAGGGTGTCGTCGAGCTAAAATCTTCGGAGTCGTTTCGCAAGCTCTGGGATATCTCTATGTTTCCACCTTTCGGGTGTCGCCGCGCAAGACAAGGGTGTCATTTTCCATGAGCTAGGGTGTCGTCGAGCTAAAATCTTCGGAGTCGTTTCGCAAGCTCTGGTCTAGGATGTCTCGTAGACATCGAGGACACTCCTGCTCGCAGTGATAAATTTTTTAATATTTGCATTAAATATTAATCAGTGTTAATATGAATAATTTACATTCAATGTTCATTCAAAGACGAATACAAAAATTAAGAACATTTTTCGACAATGTCGCTAATCTTTTGTTCAGGCCCTCTCTCAATATCGTCGCAGCTAAGTGTCGCCGATAATCTCTGACTTCCTCATCACTGAAATCCAGCTTCATATCAGGATTGTCCCGTCGAGCAAGACATTCCATGTATCTCAGACAGTACAGGCCGCAATCCAGCGATCCGCTCGGTTGGCTTGGGCAATCCGAAATATCTTCTATCGGCCACTCCATTGCTTCCTTCTTATCGCAGTAGATATGGAATATGTGGCCTAGAATTGTATGCCATTTCCTTGCATTGGCCTTGTACTTCGGGTTGCGTTTCATTGAATTCAAGTGCATGAACACCTTCCTTTCCATGTCGACAGCAACCAAATGCCAGTGCGAGTTATCAGAGTTTACAATGGTAAAAAGAAACCGGAATTGGGACTTATCTTCATCCGATACATTGTCAAATATCGCAGCCCCAGATGATCCAGCAAGTTCATGCGCAGGTGATAAGGAAGTCAGACATAGAGCAGATACGAAAACTGATGCAATTATGCACTTATGATATCGGTCAGGATGCTCTGCCCAGTTTCGCATCAGAAACTCCTGGCCGCAATCAATTATCTGCCAATGGAATGTTAAACGATTAATATAATTCTAAAATCAACAACTATAACATGTTTCTTGATATACTTACATCATCTATTATCATCTCATTGTTAATGAGATCTTGAAGATTTTTTCTTGTTGCAACGCCATTAAACATATTTGTGTAGACGATCTCGTCGGTTTGTTGTCGCTCGCTCAAAAAATTTTGAATAATTATTTGGTCTTCTTCGACCGTTGTGTTGGGCTTTGAAATGCCCACTGTCTTCGCCGACTTTTTAGGTCGGGTTGTCTCATAACTTTTGCCGATGACCGTGGATGCCTTATGCTTCCTCGGCTCTTTTTTAATCCTCCTAACAAGTGACGGCACTCCAATTATTTCTAAGTCCCTTATGTCATCCTTTGGCGCAGGGGTGCCAAGTTTATTATCGGATATGGACTCTTCTTTATTTTCATTCCCCTGCTCTATTTTATCAGCCAATGAATCTCCCTCCAATATGTCGTCCTCTGATTTTGTATTCCCTGTCTCAATTGGAAACTCGGATGAATGGTCCTCCTCCATCTTCTTCTCCTCACTATTTACGTTACCAGGCTTGCGGAGGACCAACTCCAATGAATGCACCTTCTCTGTTTTCTCGTCCCCCTTGTCCTCCTCCTTTATTGCATAACTTTCCTTTCTGACCAGTGAATTGAGGAGGCTCTCAGCAATGGACAACCTGCGCCTGACATCTTCGAGTTGATCCTTAACACACTCCAATTCATTCGTCAACTCGGCGCATCTTGCGCAGCTATCCATTGGTTGAGGGGCACAGGTATCTGTTTGTTGAGGGGGGGACGGTTTTATCTGCTGAGGGAGAAGTCATAGCTCTTCTGGCAATGGTTCAGTAGCTCCCTCCATCTGCAACACAAGATGATAACAAATTAATATTAACTGAACATATTGACGCATTAAGTTAATAAAATGGTCAGAGCAATGGAGCTATGAAATAGATTACCAAGTCCTGAGGTTGCAAATCGGCAACCCGAACCGATTGGATCTTAATTTGGTGGTCATACCACTTCAACAGCCGGGGCCGTTTATCAGGGTATGCCGGCTCTCGCATTGATGTATGCTCGAGGAACCACGCCTGAACATGAATTTTTTTTGATATTAAATAAAGTAATATTACAAATAAATTTTGTCTCAACACTAATAATGTGTCTCAATAATCCTTACCACCAGTGCTGCCGAGCATCCGAACAAGGTAGGCTGCCTCCTAACTTTTTTTGCATTCTTTGAGTGCACCGGCTCCTCGGAACGCAAGCAAGCAGCTATTTCTGGGAGAGCCAGAACAATCAATTCCTTCAGTGCCGATGCCCAGTCGATGCTACCCAGTTGACTTAAATCATCCAAGTGCTGGATGAGATACCGTGGACATCTCTGATTAGACTTTGGAGCCAAAAACATGGCCAACATGTATGCGATCCAAAGTCGGACGGTGTCCTCGACATCCTCCTGTACTTTAGATGGTCGGAGTTGAAATATCAACTTCTCCAAACCTTCTTGGCGAAGATCTAAACCCTGGCCAAACCGTCTGAACAAACTTCCGTTGAACATTTGGCTGGATGTGTCGATCTTCTTCCCATGAGCTGGAAGTCCAAGAATGAGTGCGACTTCGTCGGCACTGAATAGAACTCGTTTTCCGCAAAACATGAACCCGTCGCCTCCATTGTGACATCTTATGATGTCTTCTAGCAGTCGCCCGTCGACTGTGAACGTCTGCATGTCGACGAAGGCACCAAATGGTGTCCTTCGAATCAGTTTTGTATGACGTCTAGAGAACCCCATCCTCCAAACCTTCTGAACGTATACTACCGGCCTGCAGCTATTCTTGAATAGCTGGGAAGCCTTCACTGGGGGGACTGGAACAATTTATTGTCAACGGAAACAGGGGGTAAGACAGAATACATACATGTCATGAAATTTTAATATAAAATGTCGTAATATTTCATATAGTGCTAAACATACCCGAAGGAGCCGCATCCTCAGTCGAACGAAGTACCAGGTCCTTGCATTTTTCCGCCATTTTCTCTGTCTGCTTCTTCTTTGTTCGCGGTCTTCGTGCACAAACGAAAGCACTCATCTCCATGAATGACGTATTCGGAAGAATGAACTATGGAACAAGTTCAGGAGGGAAAAGGAGACCAGTGCCTTCTCGAGCAAGAGACGAAGGATGGCTTCTTGAGCAAAAAGATGGCTTCTCGGGCAACAGACGATTGATTCTAGGGTTTATGCCGACCTAAGAGAAATACGAAAGGACACCCGGATCGCCACGATCACATCAATGAGACCCGCGAACCCATAGGAACTGCCCACGTTTACAAACTTTTCTCGGAAATATGGCATGGCTCATGGCTCAGTGACTAGGGTGTCGTCGAATTAGTACTACGGTGACGTCAAATTCCCGCCTTGTTAAAGCACGGGTGTCGTCTCGTTAGAGCTAAGGTGTCGTGAGATTTCAACTGGGGTGTCGCGTTTGATTTTCTGCCGAATTCAATTAGGGTGTCGCCGATTTCTCTGTATGTTATTTATAAGACGGGTGTCGTCGCCCTAGAGCTAGGGTGTCGTGGGATTTCAACAGGGGTGTCGCGAAGGATTAACGGCCGAATTCGAACTAGGGTGTCTCTGGGATTATCTCCGTGGTCTGTTTAAAGAACGGGTGTCGTCTCCCTAGAGCTAGGGTGTCGTGGGATTTCAACTAGGGTGTCGCGAAGGATTAACGGCAGAATTCGAAGTAGGGTGTCGCCGGGTTCTCTCTATGTGGTCATTTATAAGATGGGTGTCGTCGCCCCAGAGCTAGGGTGTCGTGAGATTTCAACTGGGGTGTCGCGATTGAATTTCTGCCGAATTCAATTAGGGTGTCGCCGGGTTCTCTCTATGTGGTCATTTATAAGCACGGGTGTCGTCTCGTTAGAGCTAGGGTGTCGTGAGATTTCAACTGGGGTGTCGCGATTAATTTTCTGCTGAATTCAATTAGGGTGTCGCTGGGTTCTCTCTATGTGGTCATTTATAATACGGGTGTCGTCGCTCTAGAGCTAGGGTGTCGTGGGATTTCAACTATGGTGTCGCGAAGGATTAACGGCAGAATTCGAAGTAGGGTGTCGCCGAGTTCTCTCTATGTGGTCATTTATAAGACGGGTGTCGTCGCCCCAGAGCTAGGGTGTCATGAGATTTCAACTGGGGTGTCGCGATTGAATTTCTGCCGAATTCAATTAGGGTATCGCCGGGTTCTCTCTATGTGGTCATTTATAAGCACGGGTGTCGTCTCGTTAGAGCTAGGGTGTCGTGAGATTTCAACTGGGGTGTCGCGATTGATTTTCTGCCGAATTCAATTAGGGTGTCGCCGGGTTCTCTCTATGTGGTCATTTATAATACGGGTGTCGTCGCCCTAGAGCTAGGGTGTCGTGGGATTTCAACTAGGGTGTCGCGAAGGATTAACGACAGAATTCGAAGTAGGGTGTCGCCGAGTTCTCTCTATATGGTCATTTATAAGACGGGTGTCATCGCCCCAGAGCTAGGGTGTCATGAGATTTCAACTGGGGTGTCGCGATTGAATTTCTGCCGAATTCAATTAGGGTGTCGCCGGGTTCTCTCTATGTGGTCATTTATAAGCATGGGTGTCGTCTCGTTAGAGCTAGGGTGTCGTGAGATTTCAACTGGGGTGTCGCGATTGATTTTCTGCCGAATTCAATTAGGGTGTCGCCAGGTTCTCTCTATGTGGTCATTTATAATACGGGTGTCGTCGTCCTAGAGCTAGGGTATCGTGGGATTTCAACTAGGGTGTCGCGAAGGATTAACGGCAGAATTCGAAGTAGGGTGTCGCCGGGTTCTCTCTATGTGGTCATTTATAAGACAGGTGTCGTCGCCCCAGAGCTATGGTGTCGTGAGATTTCAACTGGGGTGTCGCGATTGATTTTCTACCGAATTCAATTAGGGTGTGGGAAGAAAGAGTTTTTACTTTGTGCTGCGGCTGACATTTCCTCCAGAAGTTTTTTTACACAGACTCCTGACTCCTGTATCCAGGTATCGGCTAGCCTCGAAGCTGAAGTATTTTCTTTCTACCGGGGAAGAAACAGAGTTCTTCTTGCACAGATGACAGAAAACGTAAAATGGCGCCATGAAGGAGCGAAAGGGCATTTTCGTCCGCACTCAAAGTTTAAAAAAAAGCGAACAACATTAAATGTCCGTCACGTTCAGAACGTTACGTCAAAGCCCAGCCATACCGCCTGTCACGTCATCCACGTTGGATCCACGTGGACCAATCGGAAGACGCGGTGCAGCCCACGTCAGCGTTGCTGCACCGGGGCCGGTGTACAAAGTGTTTTCCTTTTGGTCATATCCCATGTATGCTGTTCCGAAGGATATAACGAAGTTTTATCCTAAAATTATAAAATGTTAGGTAATAGGCCCATAGGCCCTGAATACCTAAATAGATCTTGAAAGCCTACCTCTTATGTGTGTAAATGAGAAATTAAGAGAACTTTTAGTTTCACATCAAAAGTAGTAAGAAGGAAGGTTCACTTATACGGAAACCTCTTCTTTCGTGTTAAATTCCTTAGGCTCATCATCATAAGTAGAGGGGCTTAAGGGGTAGCATCACCATGCGTGTGCGAAGGGCGCACTTTGCATGTGTGCATTATCGTGAAACATGAAAAATCTTAAATTTTTTCTTAATCATGAGGATCCGATGGTGAAGATTGATGGAATTAAGATGAAGGACTAAGATCAAATCGATTATTTGGATGATCATGATTGATCAGAGCGGTGTTGATCGACTGATCATGGCTTGAATTGATCGCAATCGTTGGTGATAAGATCGTTGACCATCAGTTGGTCGGTCAACCGTTAACTATCCGTAGATCGATAAGACCGTTGGTGATAAGACGCTCATTCCCAATCATGCCGTTGGTGATAAGACAATTGTTTCGATTATAAAACGACATATCAAAGCCGTGCAATAACTTACCAGATCACGTGATCATCAGATCACGATGATAAAACGATGTATCGGGACGTGGATCGGCTTATGAGATCGAGTGATCATCATATCACGATTGTGAAACGACGAATCAAAGGCTAATAAGACTCTTCATTCGCTTCCTTTGATCACATCCGATCAAATCAAATCAATTAAATTTAAACCCATAAGAATGCTTCCAAAAGGCACCTAAAGTTTATAAATAGGACTCATCACTTGCATTTCAGATCATCAATTCAATAATATCCCTTTCCTCTCTTAAGCATTTACATGCTCTTCTAAGGGAAATATAGTTATAGTGCATAGAAAAAAGAGAAAAGCATTCTTGGTTCGAATTTTTGATGAATTGTAGTGCTGCTTTCATCAGAAGAAGACCATTGTATCCTGAGAGACAATCGTCACAAATCGTAAGCATCTTTGCGAGACGAAATTGTCTTAAGAACATAGCGTTAAACTCTAGACTCGGTCTTAATCAAGTAGCAATATGTGCCAACAATCTGAACAATTAATCCCACCAAAACAGTTAACTTTAATTAAATCATGTTCTGCTACTATTTTTATCTCCTCTTGTATCTTCGTCTTTTAAGTTACATAATATCCAACTATTATTTTGTTTTAAAAAATATAATTATTAATTTATCTGCTGAAACCTGCCTCATGCTCAACAAAGATAGAATCATTTTTTGTTCAATCCAATTTATTATTTTGTCTTACGCCAGATACAAGGAGTATATTTTTATCTTACCCTGTATTCTCTCCCTTCCCCCGGTCCTTCTACCATGTATCCTCTCCAGAGTACCAAACGCAACCTCCCAGACTGGCCTATCCTTGCCTCTCCATCCTCTTTCACTCGAACATTGGAAAGATCTGTGTGCACCAACGCATAACCCATTGCGTTTGGTGATTGATCGTGCATATGCGAACGCACATATCATTGCAGAGCATGCACAGATTACCATGCATATAGATGCAAACTATTATGCATAAAAAAAATAAAATTATTCTTAGCATATATAATTATATAAGCATAAATACGTATGATTTATATGCGTACAAAAAAAAGTCCTTTCCTTTGCTTCAGGGCTTTTGGGCTGATCTCACAAGTTCAGCTTGGGTCCACCAGCAAGCGAGTTCGATGCGGGCTGGTCTGTCTTGGAGCTCAAGTTATCATCCTATTCACGTGGATAAGATGGCAAATATATTATCATATTATGCGGCAATCTATTCTCATGGCCGTGTTGACTGGAAGTAGCGGAGCAAATCACTCTCTTATCCAAAAATTATAAGAAAAAGAATAGTCCCCTCCCACCCACCTCGCTTCCCTTGTCCAGCCCCCCTCCCTCCTCTCAATTCACTGCGAGGAACCGTACGAAGAAAAGTAACGAGAACCTAGGAACGAAATGGCTTTGAGAGATACGCTTATCTGCCCGAAATATCGGCTTCCGAATCCGTTCCATTCCGCCCGGAACGGCCGAAATGCTAGCCGGAGCCTTGTGGTGAGAGCTACCGCTGCCGACCCCCGGACTCGTCGTCAGCGGCGTCCCCAGAACGCGGAGGGAGAATTCTTCGTTGGTGAGAACCAAAAATTTTTACTTTTTTTTAGAAAAAACCTACAATCAGAACCGTTTCATGTACTTGTGATGGTTGTGATTCATTTTTTTTATATAAAAGATTGATTCTTATTCATCTACTGCAGATCACCGGTGTATTGATTGCGATGCCTGCCGTTGGATGGCTCCGGTAAGTGTCTTCACCTGCAATGTTTACGTTTGGAAAAAAATAAGTACGAATAGTTGGGAGGCTGAGAATCGCTTGTTGTTGTAATATGTTTGATTCTGAAGGAAATCTTCACTCGGATCGATGAACAATCTGCAGTGATCAAGCAGCCGAGCTGCGAGGAGGAAAGGATCAAGGCTCTGCAGGTGATCAAATGTTACTAGTTACACTAAATTAGTGATTTTTAAGGTTTGTTGCTTGATATCATGAGCTTAAACTATGCCAAACAATGAGGTAAGTTTCCCTTCCACAGCCAGGAATTTGGCAATGAATCCTGGAGGGCTGGCTTGAGGTTCTGAACTAATTGAAAAGAAAAGGTCAAAATTTTGATGCAAAATGCTGTCTGTCAACAGCATCCAAGTTATGGTCAGTGTTAAGCAAATCACCATGGAAAGAAAGATGGTCATGTGTTGCATCAATGCATGGCATGAAATCATTTCCTTCAGTATTGCCCCATTTTTTTTTTTTTTGAACAGACGGGTGATTACATCACTCTAGATCGGGTCAAGCCCGAAATATCATAATATAATAACTGGGAGAGAATAAGAGGGCAAGGATCATCTTGACTCCATCTTCAATTACCAGAGTGAGAGGCCATCCTGGCAGCAATCCTGGCAGCAACTCCATTGGCTTCACGATAGATGTAGCGAATCTGGATATTAGTAGCTTCTAAAATCATAGAGCGGATGTTACACAATAAGGGAAGAGTAGGCAAATGGAGCTGGGCTCCCGCTGGATCCAACGAATCACAAAAATAGAATCACCTTCAATGATCAGTCGACGAGCGCCTAGAACCCGAATAGCATAGAATAACTCTGCCCAAGCCGCATGCAGATCAGTCTGAGGCACAGAAGAATCCAGCAAACCAAACCCTCCAGCCGCCAGCATCATCCCACCCGCATCACGAATAACATAAGCTGATCCAGCACTCCTGCCACAGACACTCCCATCAAAGTTTATTTTGACAAACCCTGAAGGAGGGGGCTTCCAAGAGATAAAAATTGTATGCCGATTCGCTGCCACAGCAGCATGGGAGTCCCAGTGGCCAGGGTTCGCAAAATCCATAAAACCGTGATGGGAAGTGTACTCAACATAAAGGGAGACAGCCGTCCTAAGAATCCTACCAGGAAGAAAAACCCTGTTCGAGAATAGAATCCGATTCCGGAACAACCAGATCTGATAAGCAATGTACGCCCATAAGGGACCTCTCTGATGAATACCCCTTCCCCTGCCCTACTTCAATAGACTCAGAAAAGAAATACGATGGGAACCAGAACTGGATACCCAAGGACAAGCACCAGATAACTGCCAAATCTGTCTTTCCCTGACACAATAAAATATAGCATGATCTGTCGTTTCATCCTCAGTACCACACAGAGGGCACGTAGGCAGAATACTCAATCCTCTATGAGACAAAAGGGAGCAGGTCGGAAGAATGTCCCGCACCAACTTCCAAATGAAAAGTCTCACTCTAGGGTGAACAAGAAGATGCCAAATCCATTCCAATTCCAAAGATTCCTGAGGGTAGGGTCCAAAGATAGACAGGAGGTCTCGCATAGGAGCATGAGATGAGCAAGATCGCCTCCACACCCTGGTATTAGAGGTAGCACCTGAAAAGAGAGTAATAGAGAGGATACACTGACAAAGCTCTTTCCCGAAAAACCTGGACACCCGAGAAGACGACCAAGCAGAACTATCTAGTGAGATAAGATCACTAACATGCATACCATAAGGCATGTCGGGGCAAACAAAGGTCGGCCAACGAGACAGGGGGAGATCAGCAATCCACGCGTCCTGTATGGCGTCCACCAATGTTCCGTTACCAATCATCCAAGAGGTACAATCTAGGATAGTCGAAACATAACGACAGACCTCTTTCCAAAAAAAGGAATGCCCCGAGTAGACTGAGAAGGAGTGGAAGAGTTCCAACAGCCGTACTTGGCCCACATGAAGGAACTCCACAGACAGTGTGGGTCTAGCAGAAATCGAGAAGCATGCCTAGTAGTCAGCACCTCTCTACGGACAGACAGCGACTGGATCCCAAGCCCACCCTCTGTCGTCGTTAAGCAGATATTGTCCCAAGCCAGGAGATGAAGACCGTGGCCCTCCTGTGTCGATGCCCAGAGAAAGTCCCGAAAGTGTCGCTCAATCTTTCGCAAACAAGCCGGAGGAATGGCAGTGTTAGACAAGAGATAGCAAGGCATCGAAGATAGCACAGATTGGATGAGAGTAATCCGCGCCATCATAGAAAGGCCGGAAGCCTGCTAACCATCCAGACGATCATGGATTTGCCTCATAAGAAAGCTGAAATCCGAACAACGTGGCCGTCTCCCAGTAATCGGAATCCCCAGATATGACATCCTATTAGACTGAGCAGAAATACCCATAATATGAGAAATAGTCCTCTTCAAAGTAGGGGATATCCTCGGGCTAAAACAGATCAAAGATTTACTGAGATTAACCTTTTGACCCGAGGCTCGACAATAAGAGCGAAGAATAGTCGCAAAGGTGGTGGCATTATCAGTAGAAGCCTTCCCGAGAAGAAGACAATCATCAGCAAAGAGGAGATGGGACAGCGCAGGGCTAAGGGGGCCCGTTGAATATGGGTCAATAGCTGAAGACCGCATAGCCAGGGTAAGATCCTGGGACAAAGCATCTGTAGAGAGGATAAACAAGAATGGAGAGAGAGGACACCCCTGTCTCAATCCAACCTCCGAGGGAAAGAACTCCGTACGACCCTCATTAATTAGGAGAGAGAAAGATGGCTTCTGGACTTAGAAGCCCAACAATTAAAAAAAGAGAGTTTTTCGTTAATTAAGATCAAGGAGATATTTACTGATTGACCACATGTAATCTCCCCACGTGAAAAATGGGAAGAAAGGGAGGAGAAGGAAGCCACAGCACGATGGTGGCGGCGTGCCATCTCTTCCTTCTCCACCCCCCCTTCTTACTAGGATAAATGGGGAGGGAGAGAGGAGTCTCCTCCCTCCACCCATCACCATCAGCCGAGCAGGTAAGCCCCTTCCATGGATTCACAGAGAGAGGAACAAAGACAGTAGCAGAGGGGGGAAAACGGGAGGAGCTCCTTCAGTTATTGTGCTCGGCCGCTCAAGGCGGCCGGAGGAGGGAGAGAGGAGGAGAGTCCGGCCGCTCGAGGTGGCCGGAGTGGGGCAATGAGCGGCCCTCCCTTCACTGCGGAACCAAGCCAGTCTGCGGCTTGGTTCGGGCCCAACGGAGTGCCCGCCGGCTCGCCGGGCATGGGCGGCGGCCGGTGGCCTCCATCGGCGCGGGGCAAGCGTCCGGTGGAGGTTCGGCCGGCCGTGGTGGCTGGCTGTGCCACCAGCACGGTTATGTGCCGTGATAAAATGAGGAGAGAAAGAGAGAGATAGAAGGAGAGAGAGAGGGGGGAGCTCGGTCGCGGCGACGGCCGGCTCCGAGCCGGTCGTCGGCTGTCGGGCCACCCCAGGGAGAGGCCGGCGGCGGCCCTAGCCGCCATCATAATTTCTCCCCTGTTTCGGGTGAAACAGGGGAGTGCGGGGAAGAAGAAGACTCGTGGGCCGTTTGGGATTTGAGCCCTGTTAGGCCGGCTCACGAGCCATTTTTGGGTTGCGTTTTGGACCCTATATTGGTCGAGAATGGAAAAATAAAAATATGGCCCGAATCAGTGTTGATCCTAGTTTCTTGGAGTATTTTTATTTCCCTATTTGGGCTTATATATTGGGAGATATTCAAGCCCTAAGTTGGTCCCGGGATTAAACTGGGTAGAGTTTAAAAGCTATTTTGATATGCTAATTTTGGGGATTAAAAATTGGGAAATTGATGCTGTAGGTACCCAGGTGCTTAGATAGCCGAATTACATTTTTGAATTAGCGTCAAGAGGTAAATAAGCCATTTATCATAATTTTCATAAATTATTAAAATATAAAAATTATGTATTTAAATGCTATATTGATATATATTGCATTATTTGAAAAATAAGAAAAATGATTGGTACTCTTATTTGCAAATGAGCATTTACTATGATTAGTTTATTATTTATTATATTTTACAAATAATTTGATATATATGCGGATAACTGATCATTTGGCATGATCTTTGAAATTGTTAAAAGTTTTATAAATATACATGTGTATTTGACATGTTTAAATCACTGTAATTATGAAAAGTATATGGATTGCATTTTTGCAACGATACATGCTATTTGACAAATGTGACATGAAAATGATACTTTGTGTATATGATAATATATCCCACCATGGTCCGCTATGATATGATATGATATGTTGTATGACTCACTTGACTCCGGGACCCAACTCCATAGGGTGAATATGTGGAGAACACACACTCATGAGGTGTGCTGTGACAGGATATGGTAATATTATGCCACATGACACCGGGACCCACCTTCATAGGGAGAATATGTGAAGGACACACACTCTTAGGGTGTGCTGTAACAGGATATGATATGATGTGAGCTCATGACGCTGGTTCCAAGACCCTGACTCCTAGGGGATATTTATGCAGGTTACACCCGAGGGGGTGTTACACTCGAGGGGGGTGTTCTGTTTATAAGGACTGGCCGTGGGACATTGGTATAAAAATGATTTTTACATGCTATTTACAGTGGTACAATGGTTTTATTCTGAAATTGTATATTCTTGAAATGCTATATAGCATTTGCTTCCAAAATTATTGAGCATATGATGCATGTTTTGATAATATGGTAAAATGTATTTGAAATATGGAAGCTTGGCAGATGTTTATTATGGAAAATTTGAGTTGATAAAAGCTTGAAGTAATTACATTATATTATAGTTTTCTTATTGAGTGTGAGCTCATTTAAATTTTACAATGTTTTTTAGAGCCACAGAACTGAAGATGGGATATGGGGTAGTTGGAGCAGCTATCAGAGTAACTTAGATCCAATACTTTGTTGTGACCTCATTGAATTATGTATGATGGGCATATTGCTCAAAACTCATGATTATGGTTTGTATTAAGAATACTTTGAATTTGGATGATATATAGTTATTACCCCTCTTTGTATTAAGTGTTATATTCCAGGACGCCTTGCATGCCAGGCATGCGGTGGGTTGCCACCCCTAGATCCAATATTGGGTCTCGGGCGTGACAGCGCTTGTGGTATCAGAGCCTAGGTTTGACCTTAGGGACAAATCCAAGAGGACACTAGGCAGAACATTAGGATAACATTGGGAGGGTGATAACTTTATTAGAATTTCAAGTAATATGTTTTGAAAGCCTGAAATTTAGTGGTTTATAAGGACATTGACTGGAACCTAACCCTAGCAGGGATTAAGAATGCCACGTCGCACTAGGAGTTTGCGGCCTATTGGGAACTCCCAGGTTGGTGACTTTGGCCAGCAGGGAGGCCAGCAAGCTTCTGGAGGCTCTGGTTCCGTTAATCTGGCTGACAATGATCAACCACAATTTCAGGCCCAGATGCTTCAGGCTCTTGCGGGAATGTCGCAGGCTATGCAAGCCATGCAACAACAGATTCAGCAAATCCAGCCTGCTCGGCCTGCCTCTTCTGCTCTGCAGACTCAGTCGGCTCCTACCTGCAGACTAAGCCTGCTCTTCCTACTCAGCCCAAGCAACCTGCTCAGTCAGCTCCATCTCAGCCCTGGCAAGGAGGGGGCGGAGCTTTGCTATGTTCAAGAGCTTGGCCCCTGCTCCTTTTTGTGAATCCACTAACCCTGCCGATGCTAAAAAATGGATGTGGGAGATGGAGAAAGCCTTTGCAGCTCATGGTAGCCACGAGGAGGAGCGAATTATATTCGCTACCTACCTCCTTCAAGGGAAGGCATATGATTGGTGGCTACTTGTGGAGCAGCGAG
The DNA here is from genome assembly GCA_900491605.1 of Calamus simplicifolius. Taxonomy (NCBI): domain Eukaryota; kingdom Viridiplantae; phylum Streptophyta; class Magnoliopsida; order Arecales; family Arecaceae; genus Calamus; species Calamus simplicifolius. The sequence continues at coordinate 307,955 of UESW01001670.1, read as the reverse complement.
TGGACGGACGGGCTATTTCCTGGGAAGAATTTAAGGAAGACTTCTATGACAAATACTTCTTTATGATTATTTCATTCATATGCAATGCGATGCATGGATCATGAATGATAAAAGCAATGTTAGACCTCATGACATCTAAGACAAACTAAACTTTGTGATCAGGTATATTTAAAGTAGGCAACACTTATGCTCAAATCTTAGTAGATCCGGGTGCCATGCATTCATTTGTATCTAGCACATATCTCACCAAGGATGAATCTTTGACACTCGTTCCTCTAGAGCAAGAGTTGCATATTGCTTTCCAAATAGTGATGTTATGAGGGTAGACTCTGTATGCAGATCTTGCCTGATTAACATGGGGGATAGGAGATTGAAGGCTGATCTAATCGTCCTCCCACTAACATCCTTCGATATTACCTTGGGATGGACTGGTTGGCCTCCTATCATGCTTCAGTAGACTGTTTCAAGAAAATGGTAATCTTTAAAATTCCTAATCAACCTGAATTCAGTTTTATTAGAAGTCAGGAGCATCTGGCCTCAGTGTTCGTGTCAGCACTATATGCCACAAAGTATTTGAAGAAAGGCGGCCAAGGATTTCTTGCTGTGGTTAAAGACCTTCAGCAGGAAGAGGTCAAGTTAGAGAATATTCCAGTGGCTCGGAATTTCCTGATGTATTCCAAGACGATTTGACCGAATTGCCCCAAGATCGGAAAGTTGAGTTCACTATTGATTTGGCCTCTGGCACTGGACCTATATCTAAGGCCCCATACCGTATGGCCCCAGCTGAGCTAAAAGAGTTGAAGAGCTAATTACAGGAGCTCCTGGACCGGGGATTTATCAGACCTAGTGTTTCTCCTTGGGGTGTTCCAGTATTGTTTGTCAAAAAGAAAGATGCAAGTCTTCGGCTCTGTATTGATTACCGAGAAATCAATAAGGTAATAGTGTGGAACAAGTATCCATTACCGAGGATTGATGATCTATTTGATCAACTCCAAGGAGCTCAGGTATTCTCGAAGATTGATCTTCGGTCAGGATACCATCAACTCATGGTCAAGGCTGGGGATGTGCTTAAGACAACATTCAGAACTAGGTATGGCCACTACGAGTTCTTGGTGATGCCGTTTGGGTTGACTAATCCTCGGCAGCATTCATGGACTTGATGAACAGAATCTTTAAGCCATACTTGGACCAGTTTGTGGTGTATTCATTGATGACATCCTGGTGATTATAAAAGCCAGGAGGAGCATGTGGACCACCTGAAGATTGTTCTGCAAACTCTTCGGGAGAAAAAGCTTTATGCCAAGTTGCAGAAGTGTGACTTCTGGTTGAGCCAAGTATCATTCTTGGGTCATATAATATCTGAGATGGCATATCTGTGGACTCGAAGAAGATTGAGGCAGTTGTAAACTGGAGTCGGCCTTCCAATGTATCCGAAGTAAGAAGCTTCGTGGGACTGGCTGGATATTATCGCAGATTCGTGGAGGGCTTCTCTCGCGTTGCTCTATCCCTGACTCGCTTGACCCAAAAGCAAGCGAAGTTTGACTGGACTGAGGAGTGAGAGAAGTTTTTAGGAGCTGAAGCAACGCCTAGTATCAGCCCTCATCCTTATCCTTCCATCAGGATCTGGAGGATTCACCCTATACACGGATGCTTCTCGGAAGGGATTGGGATGTGTTCTGATGCAAAATGAGAAGGTGATTGCTTATGCCTTCAGACAGCTAAAGCCATACGAGCAAAACTATCCAACCCATGACCTGGAGTTGGCCGTCGTGATTTTTGCTTGAAGATTTGGCGGCGTTATCTATATGGAGAGGCATGTGATGTATATACAGACCACAAAAGTCTGAAATACATCTTCACTCAGAAGGAGTTAAACTTGAGGCAGAGGAGGTGGATGGAGCTATTAAAAGATTATGACCTGAACCTGCACTATCACCCAGGGAAGGCAATGTGGTAGCTGATGCCTTAAGTAGGAAGTCCTCCTTAGAGTTAGCTTTTATGATCACTTCTCAGCCTCACATTCAGAGGGACCTTGAGAAGTTGGATGTTGGATTGCGAGTACAGCGGTCCGATGGGTAGGTAGCAGCACTTGTACTCCAATCCACCCTGATTGATCGGATCAAGTCTTCCCAGAAAGAAGACTTGGACCTCCAAAGGATTAAAGAAGCTGTGAAGTCAGGGGTTCAAAATGAATTTGCTATAATGGAGGATGGATCCCTGAGATTTGACGACAGGCTCTGTGTGCCAAATGTGAAGGAACTAAGAGCAGAAATTCTAAGGGAGGCTCACTACTCTCCTTATACAGTACACCCAGGAGGCATCAAGATGTACAGAGACCTAAAAGAAAACTTTTGGTGGAAGGGAATGAAAAGAGAGATTGCTCAGTATGTGTCCAAATGTTTAGTATGTCAGCAAGTGAAGGCTGAGCATCAAAGGCCTGCGGGACCCCTTCAGTCTTTGATGATTCCACAATGAAATGGGAAAATCACTCTGGATTTCGTGACTGGACTGCCTAAGACCCCAGGAGCAATGATGCAGTATGGGTCATTGTAGACAGATTGACAAAGTTAGCCCATTTCTTGCCATTTAAGTTGGGATCTCCAGTGAGAGATTGGCCAACATGTATATTGAGCAAATTGTGAGGCTTCATGGTATTCCCGTTGTATCAGATCGGGATACTAAGTTTGTGTCCCAATTCTGGAAGAGTCTTCATAGAGCTCTGGGGACCAAACTAAACTTCAGCACAACCTTTCATCCCAGACAGATGGGCAGTCTGAGAGGACCATACAGATCCTGGAGGACATGTTGCGAGCCTGTGTAATGGACTTGGGTGGTGCTTGGGATAACCACTTATCTTTAGTAGAATCTGCTTATAATAATAGTTACCAAGCCACTATCCAGATGGCTCCATTTGAGGCTTTGTATGGTAGAAAATGCAGATCTCCCTTATGTTGGGATGATGTGGGGGAGAGAAAATTGTTGGGCCCTGAACTAATTCGACAGACAGAGAGAAGGTGCAGTTGATCAAGGAACGACTCCGCACAGCTCAGAGCCGATAGAAGAGCTATGCTGATGTGAGAAGAAGGGAGCTAGAATTTCAGATTGGGGACCATGTCTTTTGAAGATATCACCAACCAAAAATGTGATGAGATTTGGGATTAACGGTAAGCTGAGTCATGATACATTGGGCCATTTGAGATTTGAATAAAGTAGGAGAGGTAGCTTATAGCTTGGCATTACCTCCAGTACTCTCTGGGGTACACAATGTATTTCATGTATCTATGTTGAGAAAGTACATTTCTGACCCCAGCCATGTGATACAGTTTGAGCCCATACAGTTAAGGAATGATCTGACATATGAAGAGCATCCTGTGCGTATCGTGGACCACAAGGATCAAGTTCTAAGACGGCGTAGCATTCCCTATGTCAAGGTTCAATGGAATAACCATTCTGAGAGGGAAGCTACTTGGGAGCTTGAGGAGGAAATGAAAAAGAAATATCTTATCTGTTTGTATCTTAGTATAGGTAAATGAAAAGATGATTATTCTTATGATCAAACTTTGAATTTTAAATGTGCATCAATTTCGAGGCCAAAATTTTTATAAGGAAGAATGTAATTCCCCCCGTGAAAAATGGGAAGAAAGGGAGGAGAAGGAAGCCACCACAATGGTGGCGGCGTGCCGCCTCTTCCTTCTCCACCCCCCTTCTTACAGGATAAATGGGAGGGAGAGAGGAGTCTCCTTCCTTCACCCATCATCATCAGCCAGCAGGTAAGCCCCTTCCATGGATTCACAGAGAGAGGAACAGAGAGAGTGGCAGAGGGGGAAAAACGGGAGGAGCTCCTCCGTTACTGTGCCCGGCCGCTCGAGGCGGCCGGAGGAGGGAGAGAGGAGGAGAGTCCGGCCGTTCGAGATGGCCGAATGGGGCAATGGAGGGCCGCTGGGCGGCCCTCCCTTCACTGCGGAACCAAAGCCGGTCCACGGCTTGGTTCGGGCCCGGCGGAGTGCCCGCCGGCTCGCCGGGCCTTGGCGGCGGCCGGTGGCCTCCACCGGCGCGGGCAAGCGTCCGGTAGAGGTCCGGCCGACCGTGATGGCCGGCCATACTACCGGTACGGTTCTGTGCTGCGAAGAATGAGGAGAGAAAGAGAGAGATAGGGAGAGAGAGAGGGGGGGAGCTCGGCCGCGGCGGCAGCCGGCTCGGGCCGGTCGGTGGCCGAGCCACCCCAGGGAGAGGCCGGCGGCGGCCCTATTCGCCGGCACAATTTCTCCCATGTTTCGGGTGAAACAAGGGAGCGTGGGGAAGAAGAAGACTCGTGGGCCCTTGTGGGCCGTTTGGGATTTGGGCCCTGTTGGGCCGGTTCACGAGCCATTTTGGGCTGCATTTTGGACCCTGTATTAGGTCGAGAATGAAAAAAAAAAAAATATGGCCTAATCAGTGTTGATCCAGTTTCTTGGGTATTTTTTTTCCCCATTTGGGCTTATATATTGGGAGATATTAAGCCCCAAGTTTCCCGGAATTAAACTGGGTAGAGTTTAAAAGCTATTTTGATATGCTAATTTTGGGGACTAAAATTAAAAAATTGATGCTGTAGGTACCCATGCTTAGATAGCTGAATTACATTTTTGGATTAGCTCAGAAGGTAAGCCATTTATCATAATTTTTATAAATTATTAAAATATAAAAATTATGCATTTAAATGCTATATTGATATATATTGCATTATTTGAAAAATGAGAAAAATGATTGGTACTCTTATTTGCAAATGAGCATTTACTATGATTAGTTTATTATTTATTATATTTTGCAAATAATTTGGTATATATGCGGATAACTGATCAATTGGCATGATCTTTGAAATTGCTAAAGGTTTTATAAATATACATGTGTATTTGACATGTTTAAATCACTGTAATTATGAAAAGTATATGGATTGTTTTTGCAATGATACATGCTATTTGACAAATGTGACATGAAAATGATACTTTTTGTATATGATAATATGTCCCACCATGGTCGCTATGATATGATGTGATATGTTGCATGACTCACTTGACTTCGGGATCCAACTTCATAGGGGAATATGTGGAGAACACACACTCATGAGGTGTGCTGTGATAGGATATGGCAATATTATGCCATATGACACCGGGACCCATCTCCATAGGGGGAATTGTGGAGGACATACTCTTAGGGTGTGCTATAGCAGGATATGATATGATGTGAGTTCATGATGCTGGTTTTAGGACCCTGACTCCTAGGGATATTATGGAGATTACACCGAGGGAGGTGTTACACCCGAGGGGGGTGTTCTGTTTATGAGGACATAGTGTGTGGCCATGGGACATTGGTATAAAAATAAATTTTACATGTTATTTACAGTGGTACAGTGGTTTTATTATGAATTGTATATCTTGAAATGCTATATAGCATTTGCTTCCAAAATTATTTGGAGCATATGATGCATGTTTTGATAACATGGTAAAATGTATTTGAAATATGGAAGCTTGGTAGATGCTTATTATGGAAAATTTGAGTTGATAAAAGCTTGAAGTAATTACATTATATTATAGTTGGCTTACTTATTGAGTGTGAGCTCATTTAAATCTCACAATGTTTTTCAGAGCTACAGAACTGAAGATGGGGATATGGGGTAGTTGGAGCAGCTATCAGAGTAACTTAGATCCAATACCTTGTTGTAACCCCATTGAATCATGTATGATGGGTATATAGCCCAAAACTCATGATTATGGTTTGTATTAAGAATACTTTGAATTTGGATGATATATAGTTATTATCCCTCCTTGTATTAAGTGTTATATTTCAGATGCTTGCATGCCAGGCATGCGGCGGTTGCCACCCCTATATTCAATATTGGGTCTGGGCGTGGTTATAAGGTTAAAACAGTTTTGCATGCTTTACGTAAAAGGACCTGCATTGCGGGCCAAGTTACAGTTATTCCCTGATTATGTCTTACTTTTTGCATCACCAAACAAAGGCTTAACAATAAGATTATGGTTTTCATTGTTTAACATATCAGTGTTGTGAGGAATATCAAAATCTGTGGAATGTAAACCTTACACTTTATACACCATGTGTTGGTCTAACGCCTGCCGTAAAAGTTCCAGAAACTGTATCATCTTTTTGTGGTCAAAATTAGAAATTGTATCCTCAGATATTTGCTTAGTTTTCAGTTTTCTTGGATTTTGGTAACTAAATCTAAATTAAATCCTCTGCTAAGCTTCTATGAATTAAGCTCATGAAGATTGTGTTATCTTCCATAATTTTCAGTGATTTAGACTTTTGCAAGGAGATCTAGATCCTTTTAGTAGAGAACAACTGGACACTTGGGGCTGTTCATTTATCATCGCACAAAATGCAGCAAGATATATCAACCAAGGATGATGCACTTGTGTAAGTAGTAACATTTTTTTCTTGGATCCTTCTATTCTATTGCAGGCACTGCTTTCCTGTCCAACAAGCTCCATACATACTGAGAAACCTACAAAGAAGATTCTAGAAGTGCAGCAAATGTTTCCTCTTCCGGTAGATGAGCAGACACTTCCGGTAAATTGCTTCTAATTTCATTTTTTTCTTTTTTGTCAACTTATTGGTTTCAGACTATGCAGTTATTTGAATTTTAATATGTATGGTGTGCTTAATGTGCTCTTAATCTACAAGTCCTGTTGCCAAGCAATTAGGATTGCAATGCCACAGGCTACCTAATCCTGACTTGCAGCTTTGGTATTATACTCAAATTCAGATAGGTCCATTGCAGATCAAGGCCATTCCTAAGATTGTACATTAATAAACAGCTCAAGAACAGGTCTGGAGATAGAGAATTGCTAATTTTGTATTTTCCTACTAGATTAGAATAAGAACCAGAAAATGCCAGTCTAACATAAGTATATAAATGGATGCTTTATGTGGTATTGAAAATTGCCTTTACTCCCATGCTATCTTAGCACCTCTCAAGTCCACATTGTACAGAAATGGCAATTGGAGCATTTTCTTCTTTGGATATAAAGATGGAGCAAATGCTGCTTGAAAATATTCTTGCATCATTTTTACAATCACAATATCAAATATATCTCATTCCAGTTATTAAACTGAAGTTTCCCTTCTTTACTGTCAAGATATATGTGTTTGGAAAATACAGCTTGTACCATCCTGCAACTTATAAATTCGAATGATAATAATGTAATGACCTATAGGAAAGTGTGTCAGATGTTGTCTCCATATTTTGCCCTGTTATTTTCCTTTTGATTATGGGATATCATGTTAACTCAACAATTTAATACTTCAGAACTTACTCATAGATTCTGATTCCAGGGTGTTTACCATTGCGGTTATCATTCTGAGTCATCTTATGGAGCAACTTCTTATCTCATCATTCACCCTGGAGGGAACATAATTGTTGACAGGTAAATTCTAACGTCATTGGGTAACCAGGATATAGGGAGATATGTAACAGCTGTTGGAGTAGGATAGGATCTCTTCACACACAGAAGAAATTGAGTCTAACACATAGTGTGCACATGCGCACACACACTAGAAGCTAAACCTTGTATTTATTTAATATTCAAAGTTCATACAAAATGCACTCAATAAAAGAAAGAAAAATATAGCAAGAAAACAATATAACTAGAGCTCCGATTTTAAAACTTGAAGAACTCTTTTTTGTCCTGGAAGGAAGAAGGTAAAAAAAAAAAGACACTTTGGAAGTTTCATGTGATTTGGGAGAATGTGCCTTGGTGTAGTGGTAAGATATCTTCATTATAACATAAAAATCATGGGTTCAAAGCTCAGAAATAACCCCCTTGTGTGCAGGGGTAGAGCTACATAACCCTCTGCAGACCACCCTTTTTTAAAGTTTCACATGATTTAGAAGTTTAAGATTAAATTACTACCATGCAATTTGATTCCCATTTAAATGCAATTTGTACAGTTGTACAGTTAATACAATATAATAAGACATCATGACTGTTATATACCATTGGGCCTGATGTTTATGCAAAGGCTAGCATTTAGTTACACAGAATGATAAAACTAATTTGTGCACTGTGCAACCTACCACCGCAACCAACCATTTCTGGAACAGATTCACTTGGATGCATCTCAGTCCATTGCCTCAATGTCAGTTGAAGTATTGTGATATTGTATAATTTAGACTAATTGTCTTTGTATTTCTTCTTTTTCTCATTTTTGAACTTTGGAAAGTGTGTCACCTCAACTGATGCCTGGGCTGTGTTGTTGTTATATTTTTTTTTCCAAAAAAAAAAAGAATTTTTGACCGTGGTTTTAAGAAACCAAAATCATAAGACATGCCATTCTCTTGGCTAATAAGCTGATTGTAGGCCATCATTATTTTGCAGCCCAAGATTTACGAAGGTATTGGTTCATAAAATCGAGATGCTTGGAGGAGCGCGCTACATGTTTTTGACTCATAAGTATGATAATAGAAGCCTAACGATATTTTCTTTTAATAACAGTTATTTACTCCTTGGTAGCAACGAAGCTTACTAGCCAATTATCTTGAACAGGGATGATGTAGGAGATCATGAAAAGTGGGCCAAGAGACTGAGGTGTGAAAGAATTCTCCATTCAGAAGATGTATGACCCATGCTTTATCATCTTCATTTTACATTGTTAATATTTGTTAATTAGTCAATATTTGCTAAATTCTTGGACATGAGAAGATTAAACTGTGATTTGTATTTAAGCTACTATTTAGAATAAGGGAAGCACAACCTTTTTTGGTGATGCAGGAGGCTTGTGAGATTTCATTCAAATATATAGACAGAAAAATGATGGAAAACCTCAATGAGGAAGAATGAAAACAAGAAAAAAGCCTGAAAAAGCATAAATGAAAGACCATTATAGTGAATAAATGGAGGCTTTCTGTAAAATCAGGCATGAGATACCCCAAAAATATTTTCAGAATAATGAAGATCACCCTATTGATTTACTTTGGGATAGAGACATTAATCTTCAATTCTAGTAAAGATTTGCTTGCTATTATATGATAAATCTGGGAAATTTAGTTATTAACGTATAAGTGGCAATGAAGTTCAGGTTAGGCAAGTTAGAAATTGCAGAAGATCAGGATGAAGTGTTATTATCATAGGTATTATGTAGGGTATGTCATATTGATGCATACTATCCCATACCGGGCATACCATATTGTATTGGTAACAAACTCAGTATCGATGCATATGGAGTTTCAATATATTGAACCGATCCATGTCTCAAGCATACAGACTCTATATTACTGTGATACCGATAAAGGATCTGGTATCAAGACTGTGAAATTTGGTTGGAAGATTAAGCTTCCTTGGAAGAAAAGTTTACAACTCTAAAATATTAACTCATACGTGAAAGAGTATTAACAACAAATGCTATGGAGCGAGAAAAAGTGCAGTACCTTCTAGGATATTCAGAATGGTTGTCATGAGTGCCATTAGCATGTAGGTTTGCCTGTGAAAAGTAATAGAATCTTCTTTTGTTTAAAAGAGCTTTAGTTTTCTCCCCTGATGATCAGGGCATGAGCAAAACTAGAAATTTTGTGACATCTATCTTAGAGTTACATGGTAGACATCAGAACAATTCAGCTTGGATTTGAAGCCATGTATGGCTTGTTGAATGTGAAGCCTCCATGTGCTGCCTTTCAGAATAAGTCCCTTCTTCATGCTGCATCTGCATAGAGTCACTGTAGATACAAAGAAGCTAGAATGGATGTGAAAGATTGAGCAAATGCAATATGAAACCGATTTATATGATCTTCATGTTTCATGCTATTCATGTACCTGACTACTATCAATTGGATGGCTTGTATGTGGTTTTATTTGTTTATATTTCTGGATATAGAACAGTCAGAAATCATAAATCTTCAAAAAAAAAAAAAAGTGCTTCACATGCCTGCACAGAATTTCAGCGTGTTTAATTGACTAATTGCTTGGATATGTCAAAATCATGGAATGCATAAGTGCTCAATCTATTTACTAATAATTTTCTCATTGTTGCCAACTTAGGCTTTTAATCTTTGAAGTTTTATTTTCTAATGATTTAGTTTTCTGACTTGCCCATATTCTGCAATTGCACCAGGTGGAAGCTCATACTGCAGATGTGGAGATGCAGCTTTATGGAGATGGTCCATGGAGCATTGGTGCTGATTTTGAGCTCATCCACACTCCAGGCCATACTAAAGTAAAAACAAGAATTTGATTTTCAGACAGTAAACAGATGTTGTAGTTGAGAAATCCAGACTTCTATTGCAAATTGATATTCTTTTTTTCTTTTACTTGAAGAGTAGATAGTGATTGCATCAAGGAAGCAATAAATCTACAAATAAGTGCCAAATAAATGAGGCATCAATGCACACCAAAATTAGGGTTTGATTTAGCAAAGAACAGGAAACTATTGCTTGTCCATATTTGGGGGATCTTGATCAAACATCACAAACCCCTTAGAGAAACACGTTGTGGAAATTCTGTTAGAATATAAATACAGCTCTATTGTCAAGGATGTGCATGCCAACACATAAACAGGCTGAAATGCATGTTGCAGACATGGTTGTTCATTTTAATACCATTTAGGGGCTGTGTGGGAGTTACGACACAGAGAAAAAATGTTTAGGATATACTAATTGAAGTTGGCTACATTTGTTCATGGATACGCTGTTAAATTTCATGATATGTCTTTCTAATTTGTTTGTGTCATAGTCAAAATTCATTGAGAGTCACAGAGCTGTTCCAAATTGATTAGATATTCATGTGGAATGTGGCTGTAATTATGTACACAAAAGTTGTGATGATTAAATATTTACATGCTCATGTCTTTCCTAAATCAATGCATCGATGTCCAAACATATGGATTTGTTTGTCATATCCATGTGGATCTTGTTACGTCCTCTTGAAATATAAAGTGTGAAGTTTAAGTCTGACAATTTGCCCTCATAAGTCAACATTTTAAGCTGTGCTGAGCCTAATTGTTACCATTGCTCCTTAAGATTGCTGCTTGCCCAATCTTATTGGCAGGGTTCAGTCTGCTTGTACTACAAGCCACTAAAGGTTCTGTTCACTGGAGACCATCTTGCCAAATCTAGAGACTCTGAGCTGACTCTTTATGAGATATATAACAGGCAGTCAGGTAGAGCTACTGGACTTCATTATTTTGTCATATCTTTCTCTTACACTCTCTCTAAAGGTTGATATATCAATTAGCAGTTAGCTTGCAACTGAAGAGTATCAGGAAGTTGTTAGAGCTGGACTTCCATTGGATTCTACCTGGTGGGTATTCTTCTCTTGTTTAGAGCTTTAGTTAGCATCTTTAGAGACTGAGACCTTTCTAGATTTTGTTAAATTCCAACATGATCTTGAATATGAAATGTAATAATGGAAGACCACAACAAGCTTTTGCATGAGTTCTATAAAAAGCTACATGCTTTCTTTTCTCCTTCGCTGGTTATTTTTTCAACTTCTACGCATTTGGTTTTTATTAGCTGACATGAGTTTCTTCCAGGTCATGGGCGGAGGATTAAGTTTAGTGACGACCAAGAGAAGAATTCAGTTTTGGAAGCTTTCTTGACCAGTAAAGAACCAAAGTATGCATAACAGGTAAAGCTCTTTTTATGCAACGTGCATGGGTAAATAGATCTATATGGAAGGCAAATATAGGACGATGACATAGAGTGGTTGTAAGAGTGGTTTAAGCTGTCAGAATAATGGACCTTTTCCTGAATGAGTCTTCAAATACATGTTCCATGCATGAGCAACAAATGACACACGTATGTCATGTCCATTTCCCAGAAGTTTTGAGTATATATGCTGTGCAAATTTGAGACTTTCCATGTTCTGAACTGAAGAACAATCCTGCTAAACAGGAAATAATACTTTCGAATGATGCACCATAAGGTACCAAATAATTTTGCAATGCCAGATATAAATTATGCGTACAAGCATGTACAAACTGATTTGGTTAAAAGATTGGTAAATTGTCCAACCTAAATCCTGATCGAGTGCACAGCAATACTGAATACGAATGTCTTTCATTCCACAGAAACTAACCAGTCTAATTGATTTCTTCAGGAGGTGCTTGCTGGTAGGTGCTCAGGTCTGCAATATCTCGAAGAAGAGTAGCACAACGAATAGATCTTTTATGCAAAGTTCACTGCAGATGACAATGTTTCGTATAGCTGAGAATGATAATGATGCATATTGATAAGGCCAATCCACCTTGCATTAGTCTTGTTTAAGTGTGATTAAATGTTTACACTTATGACAGAAGATTTAGTCAAGGGTTCATCTTGTTGCTGTATATCTCTATTACCCCCACCGTCAACTATTCTTATATTGGGATCAGGATATTACTGGTTCTCCAGCAGAATGCACAACCCAGCAGCCTTTTTAGCCTCTTAAGCCTAATTAACATTTCTCAAAATGATTTGCGCCCTATATACCTCCTCTATGATGGTTTGCATTTCATGCTATAATATCACTTAAATGCGTTTTGCTCTTTTCCAGTGCCTTCTCGGTCCCATGATTCAATTGGTTGCATAAAGGTGCTTGAAAAATAACAAGGTCGCTTATTTTCTAACATTAGGTTCTATATGGGGGAAAAACTTAATCACTAAATTGAAGGCACCAAATTTATTACATTTAAAGAAGAATGTTCATTTATTACTTTTACTAGCAACCATGCTGCCTAGCATGGCTTTTAAACCAATGATAACAGCGTAAGGACTCAGCTGTTTACCAGGACACGAAACTCAAATAGAACCTGGAAGTAAAATTAAGTCCAACACTTAAAACTTGTAATCACATTAAGTCATTGCTCACTATTTCTTGTTGTCCCTATAGAGATTAATGTTACCTGTTTACTCGCGGCAGACTTGGGGTACCATTAGCATCCCACCACAATAGATCGAATACAGTTGGATGGCATTATTTCAGGATTTTGTTCATTGTATCAGCTTACTGACTGTTTGCCATTTCACCATCAATTAAGAGGTGATACAAGATTATGTTGTTGAAACATTCCCTGCTTATAACATAGTAAGATTGAGAAGGCATGCAAAGATTGAATCAAATGAAAATTACCACTTACATTTATGAATACTTGAAATATTCTATAATTATGACAATAAAAAACCATAAAAAAGATTTTAAAAAAATGTGCCTTTGTTGAGGGTATAACATCCTGTCTCTGATTCAGACACTTTACGTGGACATGCAAGTAACTCCAGGGAACCATGGGCTTCTGATTGAGATTGCCTTGTCAATATATCTCCTTGATTAATAAGCCCAACATACTGAAAACGGAGCGCCTTTTTTCTTATAAAATCACTGAATATTAATGCTTGATTTTTCCATCATTTGTAAATCCACTCATTCGAACGACCGCCGGACTCGTCCATATCTATGAAAATGCTTACTGCCTGTGAAGATCAACAAGTGAAAAGTTTTATGAACAATGGGGATTAAAATTAAATCAAGAATTCTCAGCATGTCTCTACCAAAAGGGACCGTAGAAACAGAAATTTAATGCTTGTTTGTTCAACAGCTGCCGAAGTGATGCATGGAAACATTGCAAAGACTAAGAGAAATATTTATCAAGGTATACCACAGTTTAACAATAAATTGTACAAATAGAAGGGCAATTGATTCTTATGGATGAACCATAACCATCCAGCCTTCTCCCACCTGACTTGGTTCATCTTTGAAATGACCATCATCACAAACACAAATATCAAATTTGGAACCATTTTATACGTTGACATGCATTCTAAAACTAGCTGTGGACCTTTTTGATCTAGGATGAGGAACAGCAGTGACAGAGCCACTGTCAAGGGAAAAGACCCATGCATTCTAAAGCTAGTCAACCTTTTTGATCTGGGATGGGGACCAAAATTGACAGAGCCAGTGTCAAGGGAAAAGATTACAGCCACATATTTTGGTGGCACTGGACAATTGTCAGAGCCTACAGCAAAACATATCCTCATATCCTGTCATTATATATGTGCTGTGATGGAAGATAAATACTAATTTAAAAATGATCTCCATTCATTTCATAGGACATGCATGCCAAACAAGGTTTGATGCCTATCACATCAAATTGAGTCATGGTGATGGATATATTCACAGCTTAAGTTTGAAATATAGGAAAATTAAAACCTGTTATGAATGTGCTAAAAAAATATCCTCAAAATAATGCATACAGAGAATGAGCAATCAATAAAATTTCTCTTCTCGAAAAGCTATCAATAAAGCACCTTCAAATATGAGCGATCACAGCATATCTCCAATAAAATTACAACCTAACAGGAAAGACGTCAATATATTTTAAATTGCTGCAGCTGATCATAAAATTGAGGAATTATATTCATGATTGTGAACTTAAACATGCCAGGTTTGAAATTAATACTTCTTAAGTAGAAAAATTTCTTCCATGTACTTGATAATGCATTGCAAGCAGAAACAGGGGGGAAAATAAATGGGCAGCTTGAAGATATACTTTTCCTATTCGGGGCCGTTCCTTCAATTTTGCAAGACTATTTCGAATGTGTGAGACAGCTCCCCAGCATTTCAGTGTGTTTGCTACATCATCAAGCCTCAGCAGGTACTCTTCTTCAGTCAAGGGAAAGGATCTCTAGAACAGATTGAGAAACAATGTGTACGCATGAGAGAGAGAGAGAGAGAGAGAGAGAGCTTTGGGGGGGGGGGGGGGGGGGGGGGGGGAGTTATCTCTGCTCCACAGGTAAGTTCTTGAAAGTGAAAGAACTAATAAATCATTCAAAATGCACTAAAAATAAAGAAAAAAAAATCAATTTATGATATATATGTGTGTTATTTTGGAAAGCAGAAGTGACTATCTATGTTTCAATTCAGGTGGTCTCATCAGATGTACCTCCTGGCTTAAAGTTACATGTTCGTGACCACATAGTGCAACACAACCAGTCAATGTCCCAGTCATTTAGGAGTGGTGCAAGCATTACAACTTAAAATTTTTTCAAAGCTATTGATGACAATTTAATATCCAGTATGTTCTGCCACTAGAAGTCCCCTGAAACCAAAATTCTGATCACACACACACACACACACACAGAGAGAGAGAGAGAGAGAGAGAGAGAGAGAGATCTACAACATAGAGTTTGTCAGCTAAGAAGATTGCATACAGTGCATAACACAAATACATACTTTAAGTTCTGATCCATTCAATAATTCATAAATGAAATACAATCAGTAAAGATCCTTCAATAACTTTCCCATCCAGAATTTTTATTAACTAAAATAGAGCAAAGAGCGAAACATTGGATGATATTACTGTTTGTTCTGTCATATCTTTCATGATATTTATTATGTTCTCACCAGAATGAGATAAAGGTATATGATCCTAGTTAGTGGCAAATTAATGAGACACCATAGTTATGTCCTATCATTTTTCTAAATGCAGAGTTACATAGATTGCATAAGTTCAATTCTTTCATCAGCCTCCAATAAATTGTGGAAACAGGTATATTTTGTTTGAATTCCTTTAGATTCTAATAAAAAGCTCAGAGAATGCTCACTGCAGCAGCAAAATAAGCACATGTTGCATGGCAGTACAACAGAAAACTGGTGTGGCAGCAAAACAACATATCACAGCAGGCATATAGGACTCATAAGCATGATTTGAACAACTTACCATCATTTAATCAATCCATATTAGAGGAATGGTTAGCTATAATAATTTTGAACAATAATAATCCATTTGGCAGCACATGCCATGAAAACAAGCCAGTCCACATCTAAATGACACATTATTTTCCAAGTTTTTTGTGCTGTTGCAGACCATTACACGTTGTAATAAATGATGCTTAAATAAATAAATAGCATGGTCTCCGACAATACAGTTACCTGTTCCATATATTTCCACATGACATTCATCGCCAACAAGTTTCTTCCCATGAATTCCTGTGTCACATAAGGAAATTTCACAATGTAATAATACACAGGGAAAGGAGAAAGTTCCTAATTAAATCAAATTGTTTGAATGAAAATATTTATTTACATTAATTATGAAACTAGAAATATCAGGTCCATCTAAATTGAGGACAAACAGGAATTGGAGCCATTTATTGGAACCCATTTCCCCTGCAGAGAGGTCCCAGGATTGAACCAGAATGGTGGCATTTCCCATCAAATTTCTCCAAGAATATCAGCAGTTTGAATCCACTTCTAAGCAGGCTTGGTTCCAAGGACAGAGAGCCAAGTGTGAGCTAGACGAAGGAAAAAAAAAAATTAAAGTCAACGAAAGAGGCTTGGAGGCAGATTCCCTAAAAGGAGTGGTTCTCGCATATGTGCCTTATCCCTCTCCCCCGTGACTGTGTAACAGAGCCACTACCTACTTAGTGTGGAGGTGAACCAAGAGTGGAAAGGAAGGTCATCGATTTAGCTATCCACCTGGGGCCCCTTCCTCATTCTACTCTTGCTTCCCTCCTTGAAAACCAGGCCCCTCAACGTCAAATCTTAAAGCATTGAAAATAAAGCATTCAAGCCCTTTAACACTATAAACTTTTGTAGTTTCTACGGCAGAAGAATTTGAGAATGGGGAAGCTACAATTAACCCAAAAAACCAGTGTTGAAAATCACAATTGATGATGCCAAGAATGCTGAATGGTGAAAATTTATGATGAATGCCATAGCATAGAACATATGCGGAACTACGAATTCTACAATGACTAGAAGAGTAATGCTGATTGAAGAAAAGGAGAACATTAAAAAACAATAATCAAGAAATCATCTAAGAGTCAAAGGTGAAATTTTATCAAAATTGTCAGCCTTGCATATGGGGTAAAGCACATAATAATATTTAGTTGATGTACAAATGATACTGTGAAAAAATGCAATATATCTGAATAATTGAAGTAACGAGCTCCAAAATTGTGTCTTTTTTTTAGGGGGGAATAAAAAAACCTCCAACAAAGTATAAAAGTAGTTCTTAGAATATTTAGACTCATGATCCGCACTACAACATTTACCTCAGAGCATATATCTCAGATGTTTCAACCAAAACTTGTTATATTACAGGTGGCAATTTTATCCAGCAGGGTAAGAACCCAATATCAAGGAACAACAAACAAGCATTCCATAATCAGTCCAGCCTTCCCATGTGTTTTTCTCCAATCCATACTTATTACCAAAATGAATTTGATATCTGGTATTTTAGCACCTAATCTGGTTGCTAAGGTAGACATGATGGGTTGAACATGCAATAGAAGTTGATATTTCCATAACACTTGAAAATAACATTGCTAAAGAAAGAATCATGATTTAGAATAATCTCAGTATGCATGATGTCATTATATGTGGGCACGATACAGAACAAAGTAGCTGGTCTTAAAAGAGGAATATATTGCTAGTAAAGTGAAAATTATGAGAAGAAGAAGAACAATAACAACAAAACTTTAATTCCAAATTAGTTGTGACCGTCTACATGAATCCTTTCCTCTATTCTGCTCGATTTTGAATTATATTTTTTTGTTAGATTCAAAGATTTAAAATCTTTCTTTATCTCTTTCATCCATGTACTTTTTGGTTTATCTCTACTTTTTTCTTCTACATGTATCAAAATCCTCCTTCGCATTGATGCATCTTTAGGTTTATGTTGCAAATGACTAAACCATCTATGTCATCTTTCCCTCTGTTTGTCCTCAATTGTGCTACTTTCACCTTTTTAATAAAATCATAGGAAGAACAAAGCTTACAAAATGCACACAAGAAAAATTGGAATCTTAAGGAAAGCCTTTATGCCATAAGTTGTCGATATTTAGTGTGACTACCAAACAAAAAGCGTGCATGTGCATACATCTATATCTATACAGAATTCACAATTTGCAATTATAAATGGTAAAGGATAGATATTGCTAAACCAAGTTCAACTGGTTTGATGCACCATCCCAGTGGCCATTTGACGTTGCACATGGTTAACACTCAACTAATTAACCCAACAAAGTGCCATGATATCCCATATCTTTCAAGATCATGTAATCAAGTGGAGAGTTAAATATGATTCATCGTAATGCTTTCCAGCAGGTAATAATTATGGCAGGCATACATTATCAACTATAAGTGACTGCAACTTTTGTCTTATATGTAACCTCCACCATCAAGTCTATAATTATAGCACAAGCCATGAATAAGAAACATACCTTCTTTATTAGTTGCACATCATATGATCTGCCATACTTTTTCCTGATAAGAGTTGCAAGATCTATGCCACTAAAAGTTGAATCATCTTTTCCAACAATTCTTTCCAAATCTTCACGAGATAACCCACCACTCACCTGTAGAGCATATTTAAGATATTATTACTGTTGCTTAAATGCATTAAAGATTAAACCACATCACGAGCAAATGCTCTATGAATGTGACATGCTCTAGAGACTGTTGAAGATCAAAAGCTGTTCCATTCCTCCAGCAAATAATAAAAGTTAAACATGAGGAAACAGAAATGAAAGATAATAAGCATAATGGATTACTGAATGTTTCAAATCTCAATGGCATCAAAAATAATAAGCACAACTTCACCAGTAAATTCTATGAAGTACCTCCCCTTCTTCCCTCTCCTTGTCTTGACTTTCATCTCCAGAACTGCTTGATTCACCATCGTCACTGACTGCTCTAACAAAAACCAGCCTAGGTTGTGTGGTTCTTTTATGGTAACTGGCAAAGCATTGATCCTGAGCAGGCAATGCTCGTCCATGAGGGAACTCTAGACTCAAAAATCTCAAGCGTTGTACCTTAATTGATCTGCTCTTTAAAGAACTCTGGTAGGTTTGCCATGGTAAATTTCCAGGGTGGCTTGTCAGGACACTCGTCATGTCCTGCAAAAAAACCACTTATCATTCCGCAAAGAAATCACAATAATATCGAAAAGACTTCGTTTGCTTATCACTATGACTTCCAGGATTCTCAGAGTATTATTAAGAAATCCATCGTAATCCAGCAAAGAAAACTATTGACAATTCAAAGTAAGGCTACGGCAATAAACGTCCAAACAAAACAAACAGAAATTCCAGCCTGTTAGCTAATGATCATCATCATATAGACACATCAAAGTTGAAAAATTTTAATAAAGATTCACATGTGAATCAATAGTAATAGATTGAATTTAATGCAATATACCGCATCAAACAATAAAAATAACATCAGCGCAAATGACAGGTTGGATCCTCAATATTTATTCAGATGGATGCAAAAGCTCTTGAAGCGTTGTTGAGCATATATCTTTCATTGATGAAACGTACAAAAATAACATCTAAAGCACGGATCTGAGAGAACATGACGCTAGCCCCACGAGTTCGATTATTTTATGCCATGCAACAAAGCAAAAGGCCACTTGTGGGGAGGTCCAATCATTCACAGAAAGACCAAGACAAGAATTTAAAGGACTTTCCATTCATCAGACGGTTAAAACCTAAACCATCTCATGATTTACAAGGTTGAAATCACGTTGAAAACTAATTAGGTGATGGAAGGGGCATAAATTCATCGATTCAAAATAGAAATTCAAGCTTAGACACTGTTACTGGTTAACAGGTAAGCAAATAAGTGATTCAAAAGAAAGAATTCAAACTCGAATTCGAGAAGAAGATCCGAAATTCGAAGCATGACAACAAGGAGTTCAATAAAACCAAGAATATATATCAACCTTTGTACAACTTAAAGCAAAAGAAAAGAAAAGAGGAGAGGGAGAAAGTTGGGGCCTTTTTTTTTTTTAAGAGAGCATATAAATATCGAAGGCAAGAGGATTATTACTGACGCCCGAAACCTAACTGGAAGCCGAGATCGCGAGGACGGGGGTTGGCGTCGGGATAAAGCACGAGGGCCTCATTCCTCCTCGGCGATTAATCGGGACCCCACGCGCGAGTTTTTTCTTTTTCATTTTTTTTGAAATTTTCAGAAATGGAACAGGTGGCTGGGAGGCCGGCCAGCGGCGCGAATGTTTCCCGGAAACGGTCCGTTGTCCCTCCGGAACGTTTTGCGTGCACGCGTCGTTGGCTCCTTGCTTCACGAAACCAGGATGGGGATGCATCTTGAAGCGTAGGCGTTCCTCTCACGTCCAACTCCGCGACGCCAACCGGTTGGCGTTTTTTTTTTTTTCTTTTTTTTTCCCAGTAATAATAATAATAATAAAACAGGACCTCTCGGTTTGGGATTAACCCACATAATATAAGGCAACAGGCAAATTATCAAATATAATCGGCAAGTTAATTCGAGACAATATTTGGAGTTAATGACGCCAGCATCACTCTGAAACAAACCAACCAACCATCACGCATTACACACACTAATTAAAATGAGATCTTTTTTTTTTTTTTCCCACAACATGCATCGAAGGATAATTATGTTACTCCACATATGACCGTGATAGAGTTTTGTTACAATTTCAAACACATTAGAGACCGTGATAGAGTTTTGTTACAATTTCAAACACATTAGAGCTTGGTTGAGAAGCTTTCTAGATAGTCTTTTGGATCCAAAACGAGTTACTATCAGCTCAGCTGTTAACGCAAGCAGGTTCTTTTGGATCCAAGAACCTACAGTGGGGAAAAGGCTACAAGGCTAATGACATAAGCTAAGTTGCTTCACGCCACAACAACAATAGATACGATGATCTGGTCTAAAGACGAAACTGGCGGTGAACACAGTCAATGAGCTAGCTAGAAATTTGGCACCAGCAAGGTGGCACAAATCTATTATGAACTAATTGTTGCTGTAATTAATGATATTGTAAATAAAACAAAAGGCATGTAACCTAAATTTTCAGCAATGCAGCAGTTTGAAGAAGGTATCATCTAAACAAAAGTGGCTGCATGCTTGTCACCATAGACCCTGTAAGAGTTTAAACTTTCTAACTGGTGCTCTGATAAAAGGTTTTGCTTCTGCCCAAAGATTCCATCACATTAAAGTAGTAGAGCTGAAAGACGGCGTGCTACATCGGGTTTTGAAATGCTAAAACAAGCACAATCCTAGAAAGTTCACAAATGAGTCAAAATGTCGAGTGACCATTTTACACTGCCACATAATAACCGCATCAGAAGCGGACCGACTTGTGCTGAGACTGTTAGACACAAAAAAAAATCAGCATGAGAAATATTTAGCAAAAGACGTGTCAGCAAAAAGATGCGGTTGCTGCATTTTGAGTGTCTATGCGTTGGGAGGCCAAAGCTTGACGTCTTGTGTGGTATCCACAACAGCAGGAGGCAGCCATTGCCACATGGGCACACCAGGGAACGCAGTAAAGGGGGCAGCTTTATTTGTCAGGGTCTGACCATGTGGAGCAAATGCAGCAGAGGCAGCTGCAGGATGGAATGCAACTGGCTGTGGCATAAATCCTGCTGGAGGTACACTCATGGCCTTGACTCGTTGCTCTAATCTCTCCTTATCTGCCTTCAACCTCATCTTCTCATCTCGGAGCTCATTCTTCTCCACCTGAAACACCATAAAAGATGCACGCACAAAATTGTTGTAAAACAACTAGCTCTACAATCTGTCCAAAGAAACCAAAACTTATTATGCATCTCAAAATGAATTGATCATCTTCTCCATGAAAGAATCTGATTCTTCATCTATTAACACATATTCCTTATCTTTTGAAGACCTACCTCATATGCGACAGGCCATATACTTAACTAAGTTTCTTTATTGCCAAAACATTGTCTTGAATTTAATTAGGTTTTGTATTCATATATCAACAGAATCAAATAAGAATGTTTAAACTGGTAATATCATGGTTGATGATAAGGGCACCTGTAACCTTCAAGTTGACTTGCAAGCGTATTGATTTTTCTGGAAAGAAATTATTCAACATTAAGTCTACCACTTGTTCGGTGGTGGAAGCAACTATTGGCTATATATATATTCTAATGATTGACCAATTCGGTGCCTCCACCCCTTTTCTTATGTCATTCCCCTAACCTGTATGTGGAAAAAAAAGGGGGCAAACTTGACAACTGTATTTCATCACAAGAAAAACATATGATAACATATTCTCATGAAATTTAAGTTGATCATGACAAGTTGCATGATGTCCATATAAAGAGAATAAAGCACAATTGCAGGGTAAGACCTTTAGATCTTTAATTGTCTCTTGAAGCTTTTCAATTGATTCCTTAACCTGTTGTACTTCACTTCTTAACTGTACCAATAAGCGAGCTGCATCAGTTAGAATATTGGTTTTGTCAAACTTAGGAGGCCTACCAGGATCAAGGATGGAACTCAATTCCAAAAACCTAAAATGTGAAAATGAAAGTTAATTAGACAACAATAAGTGAGAATCAAATAATGCATGAGGTAGGAAACCTATTCATTAACTAAATTTTTAGCCGTTTTACATTTTTGTCAGTATGATTGACCAAATACCTATCATTTAGCCTATCACGCCGTATTTTCTCACGGCAAGCTTTAGATTTGGGGCCTCCACATGTTGCATCTCTTACCCTGCAAAATTTAGAGGATGTCAGTTTATTCTACACTCTAATTAAAACTAGAAATTTGAAAAAGGTCCTGGTCCTTAATTAATACCAAATAGAATAGTGCAAAGTGGAACAAATAGATGATGGTGCAAAATGTTTATAAATATAAGCAACAAAAATATGATGTGCTTGTGCAATTTTGAGAAAGCAAAAATATAAATATATATAGGATGGATGCTATACTTTAAGATACGATCAAAAGGTGATGGGAATGATTTCTATCAAGATTAAGATTAAAAAAAAAAGCTATATTATAGAGGTTGGTCATGAATTATGCAAGTTAAAATTTGATTTTCTGTGCATCACAAAACAATGTCACAGAATGCAAAAATCACTACCTTTTATCATGACATACCACCAAAGCTTTCTGACTGCTCAAAGCTCTTAGTTTTTAACTTACTGAGACATTTACCTAATATTTTTTCTTGTTCCTCTCAAAAGTAGAAAAAAATTAAAAATATCTTCAATAAGTTTCTGACTTCCTCTCTTTTTTTGGGGTTAGCATAAATTTGTTACTCATGTCACCTATTCAATAACATGACTTAAACTAAATCTTTTGTCCTAAGTGGTACTTGGTTGAAAAATCAAACACTAATTATGAATGCACACAACATAAAATTTTCTCTATTGTTAAATAACATTCACAGCCTCATATAAAACATGAAGTTAATGAGATTGTTGCTCCCTCTTTAAAACCACAAAAATCGTCACTTATAAAATCTCCCTCATACCATATTAAAGATAATTGTAAAGAAACCTACA
The DNA here is from genome assembly GCA_900491605.1 of Calamus simplicifolius. Classification (NCBI taxonomy): domain Eukaryota; kingdom Viridiplantae; phylum Streptophyta; class Magnoliopsida; order Arecales; family Arecaceae; genus Calamus; species Calamus simplicifolius. The sequence continues at coordinate 284,680 of UESW01001670.1, read as the reverse complement.
AATGGATCCATGTAGATAGCAAAGTTATCACTTCTTAAGGAACAAGCCAAGATAGGTGAAATATTGAATAGGTAATACAACATATGATGCAGAGGAAAAAAAAATTGGGTTCTGGCAGAAAGGCACAACCGATATAAAAGGAAACAAACGAGCAGAATGATTAACTAAAAATACTAGTACTTAAATCTAAACCAACAAGTTCTCAAGTTTTTCTTCTCCTTTTTTTTTATACGATAAATGGCCCTACAAGTACTTAACTAGTAGATATGTATGTGCTATGTTGCCGTTGATTGTCTTCGTGATTGCCAATAAACCCATTTTTATGGGTCCATCTTTTCACTTCTCAACCCAACCAAACAGATCATCTCTCTTCATTGTGAATTTTCCTATCAATTACTTGAGTAAAAACATTGCGTCAATGAAAACAACAAGTACAATTAACAATTCCCATTTACCACCAAAATAAGATCAATTCAGTAACTTCAAACATTCTTCAATTGCACAAATTCCCTTGAAAATCAGGATAATTCCGTTTTGAATGCTTAATACATCAATCATATAATATCAAAATCAATTTAAAATCGTACCTTTTTCTCGAGCAAGTCTGCTCAAGGCTGCCAACATCTCTGTAGGCCTCTTCAATCTCCACTCTGACGCAATTTTCATCAAAACATTAAATCAGCAAACCGAAACCACATAAACTACCTGACTAACATCACATGAAACTCCAATTTTCCAAGAATCTTGGGGCTAACTCCAATCAACCGAGTAGAGCACGACCAATTGCCTCAACAAACTTTGTCTCCCGGGCATGATCGGTGACTGATCTGTTCGACTCCTCAAAACAAGGCAATGCACTGAACCAACCCCAAAACAGAACGTAAAGAACTCAAGAAAGATTGTATTCTCGTACCCTGCGGTTGGAGCCATATTGCAGAAACTCTCGAGCGCGCAGCGCAGCTCGCCATCCGACCCTCCAGCATCGATCCAGTAGTCGTCGATCGCATTGGAACCCATCGCAGATCGAGGCCCTCCGCTGCCTTCTTCACCAAATCCGCGCAAGAAGAAGGCGAATTCCCGGGCCACGACCGTCCGCCGCCGCACTTCCCGCGAGGAAGCGGCCACGGAATCCCAAGAACTCGGGACAAAACAAGGTTTGGGTTTGGGATGGGGTCAGGGTTAGGGTTTTGGAGATTGGGGAGAGGACGCAGAGGGAGGAACGGGGAAACAACGGAGAAGAGGAATCGAGCGGTTTTTTTCCTTCTGTTCTTTTTTCCCGGGTTCCGGCTCGGAACGACCCAGAGTTAAAAAAAAAATAAAATAAAAAGGATGAAGGCCCTTCGAGCCCGCAGCGGCCAAACGCGAGCACGCTGGCGAAGAACGAGTCTAATACATGCACCAAATTTTTTGTATAGACCACATATAACCGTCCGATGGAGAGTTTTGGCGACCATCTCGAAAATCTTGGCCGTTATTTTGCTTCCCACGGCACAAGCACCCGAGACGTCGCATTCGCCTGGGGATTCGGTAACGGATCGAGTGGCCGCCTCGTGGGGGGGCCGACGTCACCCCACGACGGCGAGTCGGTGGCTATCGCCGTCTTCTGGTTTCTTTTGCGACCAAATTGTCTTTTGGAACGCAACAACGACGCCCAGTCTTCTCCATGCCACACGGCATAAGATGATTTGATGAACTCGAGCTCAGCACCAATGCGCGCATCAGACGTGGCGACGTATATCGTTTGGTACTAAAGCGGGGCGAGGGAGAATCCCTTTCGTCAAAGATGCCCTTGAGTTTTTTTGAGAACGCGAGTGGAGCAAATGATAGCGTGGAAGGCTAATAGAGTGAAGGGAATATGAGGATACCAGTAAGTTAGGGGTTGAGCTCGGTCCGTAGCGTATCATACAGAGATTTATTAGAAGTTAAATTCGGCATCATTTGAAAGGTGATATCAGCCGAATATGCACTCTATGTTACTGGCCTCCACTCTGATAAATTCGGCCACTGAAACTTTTTTTTTTTTTTTTTTTTGCTGCTTTGGTAGATATCGTCACATGATTTTCATTTTTGAAGGCTTTCATGTCTGAGCTTTGCCAAAATTAATTTTAATAATAATGTTAAAGATAGATTTATAAGGATCACCTTTTATCATCCGAGTAGGAACAGTCATGTTAATAGTGAATGAATTTGGCTTGCTTAATTTATCTGTCCCATTAGTCGAGCTATATGCAGCATGAAGATATATCCTATGCAATTCATATTCTTAGAGCTCACAAGCTTTTCATTGAGGAAGACTCTCTCACTATCATTCAATGGATCAGATAGGATTGCTCACCATCCAATCCCTTGATACAAGATATTTGTGTGATAATCCGTCTTAATAATGGTCCTATTTTATTGACTAAACGTTTTTCCTATTAAAGTGATAACAGCCCCCTCCCTTAATACCTGAACGCTCGCTTGATGGGGCATGCGGTGAAGGAATTGGGTATAAAAGGAATCCATCCTAAGGTTTTACAACATGGTTCTCGAGAGAGATCCTAAGGTTTTAGAACATGGTTCTCGAGAGAAATCCTAAGGTTTTAGAACAGGATTCTCGAGAGAGATCCTAAGATTCTCGAGAGAGAAACCTAAAAGATGAGAGGCGGAGGCATTGAAATTGAGTCCCTGATCAAGAGCAATCCTGAAGGCATACACCATCAGAATGCGAGAGCTCGTTGATTAGAAGACCGATCCATCGAGAAGAGAAAGGGAAAATCAATCGAGATCCCTAAAGAAAGGAAGATCTCCCGTGCAGTCCAAAGGAAAACCAGAAGATCGGATTCCTTACCACCATTAAATAATAATGGCTGGAGGTAATTATGTTTAAGCAAATTAAGTCTTACATTTGGTATCAGAGCAAGGTTAAAACCTCTGCCTTATTTTGCGAAGATTTCTATCAAGTTTCTCTTTTCAAGCAATTTATGCCGCGTGTTTTCCGTTTTCAGTTTTTCGGATCTCAGGTTGGTTTCGATCAGTTCTTATCTTTGTTCACGGAATTGACAGAAACCATTAAACCTATTTCAGATTCCGATTAAACAAAACGTGGCTTCTTTCTTTTCTATTAAAGATTTCTTTCTAGCATTAAAGGTTTCCCGGATTTCTTTTTTATGGTATTAAAGAGATAGCATTAAAGAAAGAAAAAGAAAAGAAACGTAGCATTAAAGAAAAGAAAAACTAAAGAAGAGAAATGCAGCGGAAACGTGGCTTCAATAACCACATCGGTGAAATATTAAAAAAGGGAGAAAACTTTCGGTTTTCGTTTTTCTCGCTTATGGTCTTTCCGTTCTCTCACGGGATTTAAAATCTGGATTGGTTGGATTTTAAATGCATTTATTATCTGTTTAATGTTTTATTAAATCATGTAACATGATTTATTTTTATCATTTGTTTCTTGAGTTTAAATTTTTGTATTAAAATACGCCTCCTGAGTCTCTATGCCTACGGTGTTTTGCATAGACTGGCCCAAGGGAATAATGAGCTACGGCCGGACGTGTTTTAATTAACAAAAATTTTTCTTAAGATGATAATTTTAAAATTCATTAAATAGATATTGAAATGTTATCTTCTGTTCTGCATATTAGATTTATTCTATGCATGAATTTGGTGGTAGTGTAAAAATCACAGTGCAAATCCTTTCAAGGTCTGATTGGTCAGTTGGTGTCTAGAAAGGTAAAGAGATTGTGGTTACTTAATGGTTCCGTTGACTGACCTAAGGAAAGCAACGGGGGACCCCCACTTCTCTTTCACTGGCCTGGCCAATTTGACTAACTCGGATCTTGATTTGGAAATGTTACGTTGATTAAGATCACTACCTAATAATCATGCTAAATTGGTTAATCTATATGCATATAATGTCATGTGATCAATATGATGTTGATTAATTGAGGAGTAGCCACAGCATCTTTGATTAATCAAAATTATATATTGAGTTGCAAAGATCACATAAGGTTAGATGACATTAATTGTGACTAATTATATTAATGTAATGAATCTTATCCCACAGGAATTTTTGTTGCACTAATATAATTAATTAGGATGCGATAACAAATTATTTTCTTAATTACCCACAGGAATTAAGAAAGGAATATAATTTGTTAGTCACATCATTAAGCTAATGAGTCTATTTGAGTATAATAACTTAGCCCACAGGTAGTTATTGTATGTTATTGATTCATGTTATTGCATGTTTACATTGGTAAAACATGACATCAAGTTATATGCCTCAAATTCAATTACATGAACATGATTTTATTTTTTATGCAGCTATTTTGCCTGTTAATATTTCTGATATGAAATGTGACATTCCCGATTTAAGTGGTGATAATTATAAATTATGGAAGGAGAGAATTCTTCTTCAATTAGGGTGCATGGATATTGACTATGCTATCAGGAAGGATGAACCACATTCAGTTACATCTACTAGCACTCAGGCTGAGATTGCTGCGTATGAACGATGGGAACGGTCCAATCGCCTCAGTATGATGTTCATACGTACTAAAATTTCTGCTAGTATACGTGGTTCAATTCCTGAGTGCAAAAATGTCAAGGAACTTCTGAAGGCTATTGATGCACAATTTGAGTCTTCAGATAAGGCAATGGCTAGCACCCTAATGACAAAATTATCATCAATGAAGCTCACTACGGTTGGAGGTGTGCGTGAGCACATCATGAAGATGAGGGACATTGCGGCTCAGTTGAAATCCCTAGAGGTTGAGATGTCAGAATCTTTCTTGGTGCACTTTATTTTGAGCTCACTCCCACAGCAATATAGTCCCTTCAAAATATCTTACAATACACATAAGGACAAATGGTCAATTAATGAACTTCTGACCATGTGTGTTCAAGAGGAAGGGAGGCTGATTTTAGAAATGGGAGAAAGTGCACATTTAGTCACTCAGAGAAAGACTAAAGCTCCCAAAGCCAAACGCAAAGGAAAGGGTAAAGTATCCATCCATACAGAAGACAAGAAGGAGTCCAAGTGCTTCTTTTGCAAGAAGAAAGGACATATAAAGAAAGATTGTCTCAAATTCAAAGCTTGGCTTGACAAGAAAGGTACTCTAACCTCATTCGTATGTCATGAATCCAATTTGGTTATATGTCATAACACATGGTGGATTGATTCTGGTTCTACAATCCATGTTTCAAATACCTTGCAGGGTTTTCTAAATCAAAGGAAACCATTGGGAAGTGAACAAAGCATCTATTCAGGAAACAAGATGGGTTCACATGTGGAAGCAATTGGAACGTGCAGACTTATTTTACATTCTGGTTTTGTTTTGGATTTGGAAAAGACATTTTATATTCCAAGTTTCTCTAGAAATTTGATTTCAGTGTCAAGGCTTGTACCAGCAGGATATTCCTTTAATTTTAATAAAAGCTCTGTTGATTTATTTTATAAATCTAAGCTTATTGGGAATGGTACATTGTCAGACAATCTTTTCCAAATCAATCTGAAAAATAATACCACCTATAATGTGATGCACGCCCAAACTGGTATGAAAAGATGTGTTATAAATGAGAATTCCTCTATTTTGTGGCATCGGAGATTAGGTCATATCTCCATTGAGAGAATTAAAAGATTAGTAAAAGATGGAGTACTTGATACTCTTGATTTTACTGATTTTGACACTTGTGTGGACTGCATAAAGGGAAAGCAAACCAACAAGTCCAAGAAAAATGCCAAGAGAAGTTCGGAAATACTGGAGATCATACATACGGATATCTGTAGCCCAGATATGGATTCGTATGGTCAGAGATACTTCATCTCATTTATTGATGACTATTCACGATATATGTATCTCTACCTACTTCATAATAAGAACGAAGCATTAGATGCCTTTAAGGTATTTAAGGCAGAAGTAGAGAAACAATGCGGCAAGCAAATTAAAATCGTGAGGTCAGATAGAGGTGGAGAATATTATGGTAGATACACTGAGAATGGACAAGCACCTGGTCCGTTTGCTCGGTTTCTTGAAGAAAATGGAATTGTTGCACAATACACCATGCCAGGGTCTCCTGACCAAAACGGTGTAGCTGAAAGGAGAAACCGGACATTATTGGACATGGTAAGGAGCATGATTGTCAGCTCTAAGTTACCTAAATCCTTGTGGACTGAAGCTCTTAAAACTGCTGCGTATATATTGAATCGGGTTCCAACCAAGGCTGTTTCCAAAATTTGAGTTATTTAAAGGTTGGAAACCGAGTCTGCAACATATACGTGTTTGGGGATGCCCATCTGAAGTAAGAGTCTATAATCCACAAGAAAAGAAACTAGACCCAAGGACTATCAGTGGATACTTTATTGGATATGCTGAGAAGTCCAAGGGTTATAGATTTTATTGTCCATCTCACAGCACTAGGATTGTGGAATCAAGAAATGCAAAATTTCTTGAGAATGACTTGATCAGTGGGAGTGATCAATCTCAGTATTTGGCTTCTTCTGAGAAAGATCATTCAGTTATTCCAGCTTCCACTTCAAGTGAGGGATTGGTTGTTATTTATAGCACTCCTCAAACTCAATTAAGTGCCCAACAACCAGTCATTGAGATTTCACAAGCTGATGGTAATCTAGAAGATCGTGTTGTTCATCAACAATCAGTTGTGCAAGATACTCCTCAAGAGGTCATTGACACAACATTAAGAAGATCAACTAGAATAAAGAAATCAGCAATTCCTAGTGATTATGTTGTGTATCTACATGAATCTGACTATAACATTGGAGCCGAAAATGATCCTGAAACGTTTTCACAAGCCATGAGTTCTAAGGAATCAAACTTGTGGTTCAATGCCATGAAAGAAGAGATGGAATCTATGGCATCTAATCGAGTCTGGGATCTTGTTGAGTTGCCTGATGGTGTAAAAGCCATTGGATGTAGATGGATCTTCAAAATAAAGAAAGACTCACAAGGCAACATTGAGAGATATAAAGCAAGACTCGTTGCCAAAGGATTCACTCAGAGGGAAGGAATCGACTACACGGAGACATTTTCTCCTGTATCCAAGAAAGACTCTCTCCGAATAATTATGGCATTGGTAGCTCATTTTGATTTTGAGTTACATCAAATGGATGTGAAGACCGCATTCCTTAATGGAGATCTAGAGGAAGAGGTTTACATGAAACAGCCTGAAGGATTTTCCTCTAGTGATGGTGAGCATTTGGTTTGCAAACTTAAGAAATCCATATATGGATTGAAACAAGCCTCACGTCAGTGGTATTTAAAATTTCATGATGTGATCTCTTCCTTTGGTTTTGAAGAGAACATCATGGATCAATGTATATACCAGAAGGTTAGTGGGAGCAAAATTTGTTTCTTGGTCCTATATGTGGATGACATTCTACTTGCAACCAATGATAAAGGGTTGCTACATGAGGTGAAACAATTTCTCTCTAAAAATTTTGATATGAAAGATATGAGTGAGGCATCTTATGTCATTGGCATTAAGATCCATAGAGAAAGATCTCGAGGCATTTTGGGATTGTCTCAAGAAACTTATATCAATAAAGTCTTGGAGAGATTTCGGATGAAAAATTGTTCACCAAGTGTTGCACCTATAGTGAAGGGTGACAAGTTCGCTTTGAACCAGTGCCCTAAAAATGAACTTGAACGGGAACAGATGCACAACATTCCATATGCTTCAGCTGTTGGAAGCCTAATGTATGCTCAGGTTTGCACAAGACCTGACATTGCATTTGCAGTAGGAATGTTGGGAAGATATCAGAGTAATCCAGGTTTAGACCACTGGAGAGCTGCTAAAAAGGTCATGAGGTATCTTCAAGGGACCAAGGACTACATGCTCATGTATAGACAAACTGATCATTTGGAGATAGAGGGCTACTCAGATTCGGACTTTGCTGGCTGCGTTGATTCTCGGAAATCAACATCAGGATTTATATTTATGTTAGCTGGTGGAGCCATATCATGGAGGAGTGCAAAGCAGACCTTGACTGCTACCTCTACTATGGAAGCGGAGTTCGTTGCTTGTTTTGAGGCTACATCGCAAGGTGTATGGTTGAAGAGTTTCATCTCAGGGCTTAGAATTGTTGACTCCATTACTAGGCCAATTAAACTGTACTGTGACAATTCAGCTGCTGTATTTTTGGCTAAAAACCATAAGAGTGGTAGTCGAAGTAAACATATCGACATTAAGTATTTAGCCATAAGAGAACGTGTTAAAGAGAATAAAGTGGTCATAGAACACGTTAGCACTGAATTGATGATAGCTGATCCTTTGACTAAAGGCATGCCAATTAAGAAGTTTAAGGATCATGTGATAAGAATGGGAGTTGGTTCCATGATATAATTGTATTGATAACAATTTGTACAAAGAAACTCTTATTTCAATCGTTTGTTTATTTCTCATTCAGGTGTACACGTTATATGACTTTTGAGAAATGACAAACTTTTCTTTTGGACTCTGAATAAACATATGGTTTATTCATTATGTTATGTTGTCACATTTGGAATGGTGATAAAGAAATTGAATGCATTGTAATACATAGAAGATAATACTCAATTATAGAGGACCTATCGCTATGATTCATGTATTTAGTTTCTTGTTCAGTGTTGATAAAATATACGGACCAAGTGGGAGAATGTATAACCCGTCTTAATAATGGTCCTATTTTATTGACTAAACGTTTCTCCTATTAAAGTGATAACAGCCCCCCTCCCTTAATACCTGAACGCTCGCTTGATGGGGCATGCGGTGAAGGAATTGGGTATAAAAGGAACCCATCCTAAGGTTTTACAACATGGTTCTCGAGAGAGATCCTAAGGTTCATGGTTCTCGAGAGAGATTCTTAAGATTCTCGAGAGAGAAACCTAAAAGCGGAGGCATTGGAATTGAGTCCCTGATCAAGAGCAATCATGAAGGCATACACCATCAGAATGCGAGAGCTCGTTGATTAGAAGACCGATCCATCGAGAAGAGAAAGGGAAGATCAATCGAGATCCCTAAAGAAAGGAAGATCTCCCGTGCAGTCCAAAGGAAGAAGATCGGATTCCTTACCACCATTAAATAATAATGGCTGGAGGTAATTATGTTTAAGCAAATTAAGTCTTACAATTTGCTCTACTCTTTTGGATGCACAGATGGTCCATATTAGGCATATCTATTGAAAAGTCAACTCTACGACTGATTGAATTGCAACTTTGATAGTCCATCATTTGAATTTTAAAGTTGGAGGCAAGAGGACATTTGTCCTATTGCTTTTCATTTTTTTTTAAAATTTATTGGGCTTCACTAATGGTACGGTACCCGTTTGTATTAAAAAAAAAAAGAAAAAAAAGTTAGACCAAGGGGCTTGCTTAGCACTTGGAAGGGGAGGGGAGAATGAGCGGCACGGGGGATATCTTGGACACCGCGGCTCGCCGGTGGCCTAAACATTGAGGGCCACCAACCACGCACTCTACTGCTGGCAAGCGCCTTAGCGATGAGCTTTTGGCTTCACTTCACTCTCCTGCATGCTATTCGCCAATTTGTTTAGTTAAAAAGGATTCCATCTTTGGGTCCACCTGCTTGGCTCCTGCCGGCAAATGGAGGTTTATATGTATCGGTGATCGTACCGGACAAGCTCTAGTACAAAATACGGTCTTAAGTTTATAATTTTTATTTATAATTATGAAATCAAGTTAGAAACTGATCGTGCAATAGTACTATACTTGTTGTTTTATAGATATAAAATATATCTTAATATATCGATAAATCATGAATGGCTGCAGAGATATATCATGGTATATATCATAGCAGGACAAATCACCACATGGCATGCAGTATTTCAAACCTGCAACGAAGGAAGAAAAAACATGATAAAAGAAAAGATAACTGCTAGGTTGGGTTGTGCAACTTGTATTGCAAATTGATGCAAGTCTCCATCTAAACTTTAGGTAAAAACTGAGTTGGAAAGGTATTTGCGTGGTCTTGCAGCATTCATATTAAAATACTAGATGGAAGCAACTAGAGAGAAAAGAAGATCAAGTAGCTTTGTGCCATTCATGCAAGCAATGGCGCAATGGTTGGCACAGTCAAATAATTTGAACTTGTTTGTAACAATATATTGGAATGCTGTTGGAGTGATGTCTAGAATAGTTTTTGGATAGACATGGCCTTTTGCACCGTGGTAACAGCCTTTGGGATGCTGAATGTGGGTCTCTCATCAGGAATGATGATAGGGAGGCACAAAAGGCCAAGGGAATAAAAACCCAGCCCCAACTCTTAAAGTTCAGGCTTTGGCATTGTCTTTCAAAACTGAAAAATAATCATTCTGGGAGCACTATGTTGCCACTAGCAGCAGATCACTTCAATCACTACAGAAGAATCAGATGCAAAAGCACTAAGAAAAGATATTGATGAGAACGTAGCCACAAACAGTAAGAATAGATGAATGAGGGAATTGCTAGCATATGAAATTGAAAAGTTATGCCATGCAATGTCGGAGACAATCCGGTTCAAGATGCCCACAACAACTGGCACAATATGCCACTTAAACTAGACAATTATTACTCCCAGCTTCATGACCTACCATTATCTCCCTATGGACACACTACTGGAAATTCTAACTTGAGAGAAACCTGCCATTAGAATCAGAAATGTCAAAATGAAGCTCTTTGATAACATGCCATATATGCATGCATTATTCATTCATACTATAAAATCCAGCAATCTCATAGATGGAAACAGCATTTCAAATAATGATGATATCTGAGCAAAATTTAAATTTTCCCTTACATTTCCCACATTGATGTGAGGGAATGCCTCTGTAGCAATGACTTCCACAATCATAAGATATATTTATAACCATTCCAGAAAAATAAGATCTTTTCATCAACATTGCCTTGCCTCGTATATGGCAGTACAGAAGAAGCTCTTTTTTAACTCATATCCTCACCAATTTTGACTTTAACCTTTCTCTACTTCAGTGGTTCTCTTCAACCAGGCTCCTATATGATATTGTTCATGCATTTCACTCTGCATCTGATGAGCCTCCTTGTGATTGGGTAGCTGATACCAACTCTTCAGCACTAGAATCTCCATTATGCACAACAATAATACTTGTTTCAATTTCTGATGGCTGGCAACTGTAATGCCCCAAGCGTATTCGCTAGTTCAATTAACCTTATTAGTGGACTGAAATCATGTGGCCCAAAACTCGAGTGAAAGTCAATGAGTAGCAGGTGAACGAGAGTAATAAGCACATAACATTTTCTTTCTCTTCCAACGTGGAACTGGTTTTGAAGCATTACAATCTGCCCTTCTTATAATATGATGTTCTCGTTACACGTCACAAGATAGCCATAATCTATCCCTAAGCCGGATCGTTGCTGCAAGAAGGGCTCCACATCATGATAGGACTTTATCACCGTTTCATGAGTAGTCCTTTCTTTATGCCCACCAACAATCTTGCGCACAAGCCGAACTGTTGATCCAATTAACCCCATTAGTATTAACCCCATTAGTGAGCCAAAATTACGTGGTTCAAAAACTCATATGGAAGTTAATGGATGGCAAGTGAACTTGAGTTATAAGTATAATATTTTTTTATCCAATATGAGACTATTTTTGAGATATTACCGCAAGAATTCATTGATAGGAGATATATAACCACAGAAATTGGTATAATGATCATAGAACGTCCAAGGAAAAAACTCTGCTGTGCATTGCTGTTCCATACCCCTGAAACACCAGACCAAACATCCCTTGCTTTCAAATTTCTCATTCTCCTGCAATGTGGAAGGGCTCAGGCCACTGCAGTTACTACATGAGATTCACTGTTCTGAATGTACTGCACAATGCAAAATTACATTTTCTAACCAGAAATGGAGCACTTCATGCGGAAACTTGACTTGATCCAACTATTATTTTCATCATAAAGTGCTAGAAAAGTAAAAGCAACAGCATGGTTAGCTGGCCCTGATGATTGCAAACAAGTGCCTAAATATGAAACCTACCAAAATGAAGCACTCTTCATCAATTATAACCACCTTGGGAAAATAATGGGCTTGGCCTCGAAATCAGCAGGCTCTAATATCTCGTAGATATATATTTAAAGTCTTCTAGGATTTGTTTTTTTTTTTTTTTGCCCATGGTTCTAATTACTTTGAATCTAACTGTAAAACAGATGGCATATAAATTAAGCACGAGATTGAGACCGAACTCTCTCAAGCCAAGACCAAAATTTGCCCGGTAAGCAGCTCAATGAACTCGATGACATGGGGCTTGGATGCGAGCCTTGTGGAAGCGTAGAACTACTCGTTTGGTGGGCTTTGCTGGGCCTTTTTGGGCGTAAACAAGTCTGGTTGTGGTTGGCGTTGGAGCCCGGCTGCATCCCACGTTTCCTTGATCGCTCTCTCGACGCGTTTCTCGTTGGCAAGCGTTGCTCGCTGGTCAGAGGCATCGTTAACAAACTCTGTACCAGGTCAAAGATTTTCCATTCAACCAAGTCCTCAGCAATGCCACTCCCACGCCTCCATTATCTCCACGTTTCCCTCCCTCTCTCCAACCAACCCCACTCTCCTCTACTTCTACTAACACCCACATCCTCTGCCTCACTTATTTCTCCTCATTTCTCTCCGGTCACCAAACCAGGAAACTTCGTTAGCTGAGCTAAGAAAGATGGCTCTCTTGACGAGCTTCGCCAGGCTCCTCCTCCTCCTCACCCTCCTCTTCTCCACGAAAACTTCCAATGCTTTCGACTTCGAGGTTGGCGATGACGAGGGTTGGACCATTCCTCCTTCCAGAAACACACAGTTCTACAACCACTGGGCCTCCAGGAACAGGTTTCAGTTTGGCGACATCATACGTAAGTCTCGTACTCAATCCTCATGCATTCCATCCTTCCTCTCCCTTAACAATCCAAAGAGCAACTTTCAGAATTCTTGTTTGCTTTGCTTTCTCCACAACTAGATTTCATCTACAAGAAGGATTCTGTGATGGAGGTGAGTGCAGAGGACTACGAGCACTGCAGGTCGTCGCACCCTCTCTTCTTTTCAAACAATGGGAACACGGAGTTCAAGCTCGATCGCTCGGGGTTGTTGTATTTCATCAGTGGGGTGGCAGGTCACTGCGAGAGAGGCCAGAAGATGATCATAAAGGTGCTGAGCCATCCGGGTTCGGAAGGGCCAAGTGCGTCGTCATCCAGCAGCAACCAGACGGGAAGCTCGACTTCTCCTGAATCATCCGACTCGAGTAGTGCAGATATGTTTGCAGCCAGCGTTCTTGAAGTCATTATGTTATTGTTTGGCTTGCTCTTCTTTTAGATTCTGGTGACAAATTTGCATGGCAGTGTTTCAGGCGTTCTGGTAGTAGTTTAAGGTTATTGTGTTAGTTGTTGTTATTCAACCTATGGTTGATAGGTTCTGGCTTGGAATTCATAGGAAGACAGTTATGTGGCTTTTGCCTTCCGACTATGCTGAAGTGAATGCCTAGGATTTTATTTCTTCTTGTCAGTACGTAGTCTGGCATAATTTTTCTTGTTCTTTTCTTTGCCGTGTTTTCATTCCAGCGATGATTTTTTAGCCATGCCATAACTTTCAGGAGAATTAATTGTCTTTGATACTTGAAAGATGAGTGAACTCGAGATCATTACTCAGAGGGCAAACTAAGCGAACAGCGAAAGTACGAGGAGTGCTCAGCCTAATCACCCACTGAAATATTTCTATAGTCCATCACATGACATCTAGCTACTTCCTGCCTTCTCTGCAAGCTTCACTCACTAAAAAAAGACTTTGCATTGCAAAGAAAAAGCTGTTTTCTATAATGCTTCGTTCCAGTCCTTAGAGCTAAATTTGTTCACCCATTCTCGGACCATTGTAGTCTTTCTCTTTTTTCCAAACCTCATACCTTGTGATATCAAATATATTCATTTTTTGCAAGTTTTGCCTCCTGAGTAAACTAGCCTTGTCAAAAGATGATGCGAACTAAACATAAGAAAACGGACTGCTGGGAAACATCACGAAAAACCAAGTGAAAACGACGCGTCATGCACGATGCATCTCGAAGCAAACATATGCTGCAGGACCTAAAAATCAACAAGTCTCCATTTGCTCACCCGGGGAACCTTCAAACTCTGAGAAACCTCGTGTTTGGGAGGTCCCACTGATTAGAACGGTTATCTTCACCGAGACATTTCCACGAACATTTAAAGAAGAAATTTACGGAATTCTGGGAGGCCAGAGACTTAGAGGAGGCAGTCCTCCTCGGCCGGGGCTTTGAGAGGGTCAGGGTTCGCATGAGACACAGGTAGAGTGGAGACTGGTGTGGTTTTCATGAGATCAAGGAGAGGCCAAGAAGAAAGGAAGAAGAAATGGCGAGATAATTTCACATTGGCTCTGAACGACTAAACGTCAAAATTACTGCAAAAATACATATAATACGAGTTCTGCAAAAGATTGCCACAGACTGCAGTAACCAAAGTCGGACGCCTACGCGGATATTTGGAGACTTATCGATCTCTGAATTACCAAGTCTCGTAAAGTTATCACGCATTCTGATTCTATTTTTATATAGGCCGAAAATTATTCACAGGCCTTAAATAAACATAGTTTAGCGAACCCTTTCCACAAGGTTCATGCATTGTCTGCAACAGTCTCCTCTTTGTACTTGACCACATTCCCTGCAAGTTCTATAATTTATTGGCCCCCAATTTACTAAACTAATTGAATTCATCCAAAGGTTGATTATAGAAAAATAATTTATAAAAAAATAGATATGTAGTTGTCACCAGGCATCATTTTAATTTTTAGTTTTAGAGATAGAAAAAATAAATTTTGTTTTCTTTTTTTTTAAATATCAATATATGTGAAATAGTTAGTTATATTTAAAATTTAAATATGAAAATGATAGTTGAGACAGCAATAGTAGATGGTAGTAGATATGATGATGGTAGCAACACGATGAAAGTGATAATTAAGAATGGCTTATGAAAATGATAATAATAGAGATAGAGATAATGATAATAATGTCAGTAGTAGAGACTGAAGGGTTGATACATGAGATGATATTAATAATAGTGATAAAATTATATATATAAAAATATCAAAAAAGCAATTAAGAATCTCTTACTTTTATTTTCTCTACAAATAATGAAAAAAAAGGCATTATCATCTTATTTCGGGTGATATTTAGGGTCTCTGATCTTCTTGTTGGCCATTCCTAATGAAAAATATTATATTACATCTTTATATTAATTACTTGCATCAATATGCAATGTAGCATTCACAAATAGCCCAACTCTTTCATGAATCATGCCATCTTCTTGTCATGTTTCTTGACCCCGGCAAGACTAATGACATTCATATATCATATAGTCTATAGGGGGAGTTTCAAAGTCAATATCAAACTGAACTTCAAAATTCAAGCATGGATTTTATTTGGATTCCTATTCTCCTATTTAAATAGTATTTCAAGGACGAAAGACAAAATTTGTTCCTCAGAAGAAAATTCATTTCGCAACGGCACAAGCCTTTTCATTGTCGGGAGTGAACTTTTAAGATGTTATAACAGATGAGATTACATCCAAACCGGAGAGGATTCCAACTCATACATTGGGTGAGGATGTAAAATTATATGTAGCCTTATTTTTGAGATTCAATTGACCAATATAAAAAGACGGCCTAGTGTATGAGGCTCCAATCATTTAGTTATACTTATTCAATATGGGTTGGAGTCTCAATGTTAAAATTTATATCTTCAATTCTTCATATCCTAAATCAAATATGGTTGTATTCTTAATATGGTCAAGAAAGCCATTGGTGTTTGTAAGTCAATCTGCCAATGGAGCTCGATTGACTGCACTAGAGTAATATAATGATGTGTCATTTCTGGCACCATGGATTTCAATAAAAGGATCCACCATTCGTCACTCGGATTCACATTTCCTTGGAAGACTCCTATTGAAAAACCTTACTTACTTGAGAACCCTCGCATTTTACAGTGCTTAAACTCTATTTTATAATTCCATAAAACATTTGTATTAAGCAAAATACATTATTATTTATTGTCAGGCTAGGATGGTTGTGATGAAGGCTTTGACTAAGGTGATATATCTTCCCAGGGAGAGAGCTAGAATCATAGTTTCTTGTTTTGAATGATTTTCTTACAATGTCTCCAAGATGTTATTGTTATGGACATATTAGGATTTCTTTGTTTAAGAGCAGATCATTGATTTTATTACCAGAAACCTACAAGACAAGCATAGAAGTTGGCAATTCCCTTTCCTATGGCCATGTATAAAATTTAGGAGAAATTATCAAGCGGTCCTTTTATTTATCACACTTTGATTAAAACTCTCCAGTCCATCCTATAAAATTTATCTAATGCACGGTCCTTCTTGCAGTATCATTCTTCTGCTTACAATTACCTTCACATTGCACATATAACCAAGATAAATATCAGCATAGTTATCTTATTAGTGTACATAGTTTTTGAGAGATAGAAAGGATTGGGATTTAAAGAGAATTTGCATGATGGACTAAAAGTATGTAATATTTCAAAAATAGTCCCCTATCGAATGGTAAAGAAAAAGTTTAAGTGCTTATAACTCGAGTTTACCTTCTATCAATTAACTTTCACTTGAGTTTTTAGGGTTATTTAGTTTTGGCCCAAATATTAATTGAACTAGTAGATAGACTTGGCGTACTACAAATCATATTAGAGTCGATCTAGGTATGCAAAAATTGGTGAGCAGAAAAAAAGAGTTATCTATAGGACGGTAATAGAGTTTCACCATAACATGAAACCACAATTAACTTTCAGTTGAGTTTTTAGGACTATAGGTTAATTGTTTTTAGGGTCGTATTGTTTGGTACCCCATAGACCCATATTGGATGTGAAAGAAATATGTCATATGCTTATAACTCAAGTTCACTTGCTATCCATTAACTTTCACTCAAGTTTTTGTGCCACATGATTTTGACCTACTAATGAGTTAACTGGACCAATATGTGGGCTTGAGGCGTTATAAATGGTATTAGAGCCGATCCGAATATGCGAAAGTTAGTAGGTATGAGGAAAGGGCTACTCATGGGATGTGATGGAGTTTCGGCCATGGCGTAGAACTACCCTTGCAAGCACGAACGACATGAATCGAGGGTAGATTCCGGTTAGCTTGTGATGTGTGATAAGAACGTTGCATTATAAATAGAAAAGATTATGATACCCTAAATTTAGTCTTACATTGAATGGGAAAGAAGTGTTATGTGCTTATAATTCAAGTCCACTTGTTCCCTGTTAACTTTTGCTCAAATTTTTGGACCACGTGGTTTTGGCCATTAGTGAGTTAATTGGAACAGCAAATGGGTTTGGGGTGTTACAGCCTATAAGTTAATTATTGGACCAGTAAATAGGCTTAAGGTCTTATAAAGTTGAGTTTACTTGCTATCAATTAACTTCCACTTGAGTCTTTGGGGTTATGTAATTTTGATCCATAAGTTTATTATTTTAGGGTTGTTGCTGCTGAAATCTGTTCTTCGACTCGGGCGTGATCAGGCTGTAGCATGGGCTCCCGCCTGGGTAGACCTGTAAAATAGTCTTCATGCGAGAGGCATTGGGGGTGGCCCTTTGCGGAAGACCCTTCGACGCTCAAGTCAGTGGAGATCAGCAATCAATAAAAATGGAAAGAAGGCTCTCACTGAAGAGTCTCCTAGGTGGCCTCTCGAGAGCTCTAAGCAGAGCGCTAATGGCAAAAAATGGAGGAAGCAAAGGCAGAAGGAGAGTGTGAAAGTGAGCAAGTGCGCGTGATGGTGCACGTACCTTAGAAGTAGGAAGACGATCGTATTTATAGAGGGTCACCTGACTGCTTGGAGGCATCGTGGGTCTGAAAGCCATTGAGATCTGAATCGAGTTTGTTATGATGCCAGCGGGATCCATATCTTATCAATTAGAGGATCGACGGCTGGGAGAGCTAGTTGATGCCATGAGGTTTAATGATCACATGGACCTAGGCCACTCTTGCGGGTCCTAGGCCACCTCTGGGCATGATTCACCGCCTGAAATATTATTCAGTTATAGTTGAGTCAAATTCTTACGTGCCGGAGGTATTTTGAATGCTGTGGTTCAGTCATCATGGTTTCGCGGAGGTAGGTGCCAAGGGGCCAACGTGGCAGCCATAAATGCCTTAAAGCAGGTGGATGCACGTGGCCTTTATGAGGCCATAAATGCCTTGATGCAAGAGACATAGCGTGGTTGCGGAGGCCGATGTATGTTGGCCGAGGCTGAGGCTGGCTGAGCTATGCTGAAGCTGGCCGAGCTATGTTGAAGCTGGCCGAGCTATGTTGAAGCTGGCCGAGGCATGCTTTCTCTTTTCTTTTATTCCATTAAATGCTGACCAAGTCATTATGACCGTTTCTGCACCATTAAATGCTCCAGCCTATTGACTTGACTACCGGATATTAATGAGGTGGCCCTTGGGAGAACCCATGTACATAACGTGGCCCTTTTTCCCTCTTGTTCTCTTTCTTCATTATGACGAGATGCTTGTTGCTAGAATATCACGCCAGCTAGCCAGCTGGCAAGTAGGGCATTTGGATTGGGCGCGACCCCATCGCCAATGTGAGCGGTCAATAATGCAATAATGATTTTATCCCTCATCACATGCCCCTCACTTCCTAGTCCGAAGTGTAACTTCGGATATAGGGAGTAGAATTCTTGAGCAATCTTATTTAGGGGTCACGTCATTCGATCCTCTGTGGAGGAAGTGTATATCTCTGTTTAGGTCAGAGGGAGGCCTGGGCGGCCCTCTTGCTGAAGTAAAATAAGGCGCTTTAGTTGCGCTAGAGTGTCCAAGAAATTATCCGACTGGGACGAAGCTTTAGTGCTGTATCGCTCGGATTGGCCGAGGCTTCTAAAATGTATCACTCGGTCTCGACCGAGGCTTCGTAGATTATCTAGAGACAGATCACTTGGTCTTTTCAGGAGCATGCCACTCGGTCTTGGCCGAGGCTTTGAAAATATATCACTCGGCCTTTGGCCGAGGCTTTGGAAATTTATTACTCGGTTGTTGCCGAGGCTCTGGAAATTTATTACTCGGTTGTTGCTGAGCCTTCAGAAATATATTACTCGGCTGTTGCTGAGGGTTAAAAATTTCTCTCGGTTGTTGCCGAGGTTTAAGAATATCACTCGGCTGTTGCCGAGGGTTAAAAATATTGCTCGGTTGTTGCCGAGGTTTAAGAATATCACTCGGCTGTTGCCGAGGGTTAAAAATATCACTCGGTTGTTGCCGAGGTTTTAATAAATGATGAGAATGCACTTCGTTTTGACTGAGGATTTTAATAACGAAAATGCACTTTGGTTTTGACCGAGGCTTTTAATATTTGGTGCCGATCGGGGCTTGTTAGCTGCCCAAATCCGAACGAAGCATCTTCGACATTTGGTTCGGCCGGGGCTTGTAAGCTGCCCGAATCCAAACGGAGTATCTTTGATGTTTGGTTCGGCCGGGGCTTGTAAGCTGCTCGAATCCAAACAAAGTATCTTTGACGTTTGGTTCGGCCGGGGCTTGTAAGCTGCCCGAATCCGAACGAAGTATCTTTGACGTTTGGTTCGGCTAGGGCTTGTAAGCTGCCCGAATCTGAACGAAGTATCTTTGACGTTTGGTTCGGCCGGGCCTTGTAAGCTGTCCAAATCCGAACGAAGTATCTTTGATGTTTGGTTCGGCCAGGGCTTGTAAGCTGCCCGAATCCAAACGAAGTATCTTTGACGTTTGGTTCGGCCGGGGCTTGTAACCTGCCCAAATCCGAATGGAGTATCTTTGACATTTGGTTCGGCTAGGGCTTGTAAGCTGCCCGAATCCGAATGAAGTATCTTTGATGTTTGGTTCGGCTGGGGCTTGTAAGCTGCTCAAATCCGAGCTGAGTATCTTTGACGTTTGGTTCAGCCGGGGTTTTTAAGCTGCCCGAATCCGAACGAAGTATCTTTGACGTTTGGTTCGGCCGGGGCTTGTAAGCTTTCCGAATCCGAACGGAGTATCTTTGACATTTAGTTCGGCCGGGGCTTGTAAGCTGCCCGAATCTGAACGGAGTATCTTTGACATTTGGTTCGGCCGGGGCTTGTAAGCTATCCGAATCTAAACGAAGTATCTTTGACGTTTGGTTCGGCCGAGGCTTGTATGCTGCCCGAATCCGAATGAAGTATCTTTGACATTTGGTTCGGTCGGGGCTTGTAAGCTGCCCGAATCTGAACGAAGTTTTGCATATCACACGGCTCCCAGCTGCATCGGGAGCACTCGGCCATACCGAGCCTTCGCAGAATGTAATTTGGCCTAGCCGAGATATGTAGTTCTAGGTCGGAGCTCGGCCTAGCCGAGGTACGGAGATTTGGCTCAAGGAGATAGCTCGGTTGTGCCGAGAATGGATGCGTAAACAACATCTGTTTTCTATTACGACTTTTTGAAAAAATGAACGTAGCGGTCATGCCGCGGATAATAGAAACAAGATGCCAAAGCTGTAAATGGGGCAAGTCTATAGAGAGCGTACTCTATTGATGATATATACGGAGGTTGTCTGAATTCCACGTCCGGGAATAGATTTTCCATTCTTCAAATAATAAATTATTTGGTGTTGCCGTGCCTTCCCAAGATGCTACTCAGTTATAACCGAGGCTTCCAAATATTAATTTACTCGATGTTGCCGAGCCTTCCCAAGATGCTACTCGGTTGTAACCGAAGCTTCCAAATATTAATTTACTCGGTGTTGCCAAGCCTTCACGAAATAAATTACTCGGTGTTGCCGAGCCTTCCCAAGATGCTACTCGGTTGTAACCGAGGCTTCTAAATATTAATTTACTCGGTGTTGCTGAGTCTCCCAAATAATAAATTACTCGGTGTTGCCGAGCCTTCATGCTTCTCGGTTGTAACCGAGGCTTTCAAATATTAATTTACTCGGTGTTGCCGAGTCTTCCAAATAATAAATTACTCGGTGTTGCCGAACCTTCATGCTTCTCGGTTGTAACCGAGGCTTCCAAATATTAATTTACTCGGTATTGCCGAGTCTTCCAAATAATAAATTACTTGGTGTTGCTGAGCCTTCATGCTTCTCGGTTGTAACCGAGGCTTACAAATATTAATTTATTCGATGTTGCCGAGTCTTCCAAATAATAAATTACTTGGTGTTGCCGAGCCTTCATGCTACTCGGTTGTAACTAAGGCTTCCGAATAATAAATTACTGAGGCTTCAGATAATAAATCACTCGGTGTTGCCGAGGCCTGAGGTAATAAATTACTCGGTGTTGCCGAGGCTTCAAATAATAAATTACTCGGTGTTGCCGAGGCATCAAGTAATAAATTACTCGGTGTTGCCAAGCCTTCAAATAATAAATTACTCGGTGTTGCCGAGCCTTCAACATCATATTTTACTTGGCGCTGCCAAGGTACGGAGATCGCTCGGCCTAGCCAAGAATTATAAAGATTATATTTTACTTGGCATTGCCAAGGTACGGAGATCGCCACTCGGATTGGCCGATGCTTCAAATAATATATCACTCGGTTGTTGCCGAGCCTTCAAATAATAAATTACTCGGTGTTGCCGAGCCTTCAACATTATATTTTACTTGGTGCTGCCAAGGTACGAAGATCACTCGGCCCAGCCGAGGATTATAAAGATTATATTTTACTTGGCGTTGCCAAGGTACGGAGATTGCCACTAGGATTGGCCGAGGCTTCAAATAATATATCACTCTGTTGTTGCCGAGCCTTCAGAAATACATTACTCGATTGTTGCCGAATCTTCAAGAAATGTATTACTCGGTTGTTGCCGAGCCTTCAATATTATATTTTACTTGGCGCTGCTAAGGTACGGAGATCGTTACTTGGTTGTAGCCAAGCTTTCAAGATTATATTTTACTTAGCGCTGCCAAGGTACGGAGATCGTTACTCGGTTGTAGCTGAGCTTTCAAGATTATATTTTACTTGCGCTGCCAAGGGACGGAGATCGCTACTCGTAGCCGAGCCTTCAAGAGATTTATTACTCGGTTTTACCGAGCTTTCAAGAAATTTGTTACTCGGGTGTTGCCGAGCCTTCAAGAAATTTATTACTCGGTTGTTGCCGAGCCTTCAATATTATATTTTACTTGGCGCTGCCAAGGTACAGAGATCGTTACTCGGTTGTAGCCGAGCCTTCACGATTATATTTTACTTATCGCTGACAAGGTACGAAGATCGCTTGGCCCAGCCGAGGATTTGTAGAGATTATATTTTACTTGGCGTTGCCAAGGTACGGAGATCGCTCGGTCCGGCCGAGGATTTATATGACCTGCTTCTCATTGTAGCTTTCAAGGAGAGTTATAAGAATTTTGCAGGCCTTCAAAAGCTAAATTTAATTCAATAAACAAGAATGAGTTTAGTAAGGGCATACTTTTTTCAAGAAATTTATTACTCAGTTGTTGCCGAGTCTTCAGGAATATATTACTCGGTTGTTGTCGAGCCTTCAAAAAATTTATTACTTGGTTTTGCCGAGCCTTCAAATAATAAATTACTCGGTATTTCCTATCCTTCCCAAGATGTTACTCGGTTGTAACCGAGGCTTCCAAATAATAAATTACTCAATGTTGCCGAGTCTTCCAAATAATAAATTACTCGGTATTGCCGAGTCTTCCAAATAATAAATTACTCGGTGTTGCCGAGCCTTCCCAAAATGCTACTCGGTTGTAACCAAGGCTTCCAAATAATAAATTACTCGGTGTTGCCGAGCCTTCATGATTATATTTTACTTGGCACTGCCAAGGTACAGAGATCGCTCGGCCCGGCCAAGGATTTAAAAGATTATATTTTACTTGGCACGGCCAAGGTACGAAGATCGCTCGGCCTGACCAAGGATTTAAAAGATTATATTTTATTTGGCGCGGCCAAAGTACGGAGACTGTTTGGAGATCATTCGGTTTGGCCGGGGCTTGTAAGCTGCCCGAATCCAACCGAGGTTTCTTTGTCCTTTGGTCCGGTCGGGGCTTGTAAGCTGCCTGAATCCGAATGAAATTTTGGAGGTCACCTGGTCCGACCGGGGCTTGTAAGCTGCCCAAATCCGGATGGGGTTTTGGAGATCACTTGGCCCCCAGCCGTACTGGGGTGCTCGGCTATACTGAGTCTTCGATGAATAGGACTCGACCCAACCGAGGTACGGAGATTTTCTGTTCAAGGAGACAGCTCGGTCGTGCCGAGGATTAGCAAGTGACATTTACTTTTCATTATGATTTTTTGGAGAAGTGATTGTAGCAACCATGCCATGAATTATAGAAGCAATATGCCATAACAGTTAATGGAGCGGACCTATAGAAGGCGTACCCTACTGATGATGTATGCGGAGGTTGTTTGAATTCCACGTCTGGGGAACAGATTTCCCGTTCAGGTCCTGGAGCTTATAGGTGCCAGGTCCGATGACTTTCGCTAGGCCTTCCCAGTTTGGAGAGAGCTTTCCTTGCTCCAGCGGTTTGAAAATGGACGCCTTCCGGAGGACGAGATCGCCAGGCGAGAAAGATTTTCCTTTGACTCTAGAGGCATGGTAACGAGCTACTCTTTGCTGGTATGCAGCTACTCTGATTCGGACTTTTCCCTGATTTCTCCACCAAGTTGAGGTTGGTGCGGAGCTGCTCATCGTTAGCCTCCTCCGAGTAGCTCTCCACCCGTGGAGAGGGGAGTCCTATCTCCACGGGGATGATAGTTTTTGTGCCAAAGGCCATCCGAAATGGGGTCTCGCATATGGGAACTCTCTGGGTGGTGCAGTAGACCCACTGGCCAAAGCTGAAGCTGGACGTTGGACTTCTGTGAAGCATGGAGTCAAGAACTTCTTGTCTTGGCTTCATGACGCCATCCTTCCTCATGCAAAAGGTGCCAAGGCGGCCAACGCGGCAACCATAAATGCCTTAATGATGGAAGGAGATAAGGCATTAAATGCCTTAAAGTAGGCAGATGCACATGGCCTTTATGAGGCCATAAATGCCTTGGTGCACATAGCGCGGCTACAGAAGCCGAGCTATAGTGCCGAGGTAGGGAGAAGGCGGAGACGGCATCGAGTCGTGGCAAGAGGGCACCGGAGAGAGGGATCGGGCCCACCGAGATCTAGGAAGATCCTTGCTGCAGACCACTTGCAGGGCTGGCCCAGCTCCCTTAGGGCAGCGAGGGGGGTCAGCAACCCCATGCAGGCCGAAGGTGGAGGTCGCTGGATGAGCGGGGGTGCATTCTCCTCAAGAGGATGCGAGGCAGGAGCAGCTGGACGGGGAGCTGCATGGTGTCCCTGAATCAAATGAGTCAGTGCTTGGACCTGCTGGACCAGTGTGACAAACCGGTCCTGGGTCACTGGGGCCACTGGTGGCGATGGAGTCTCAACTGGTGGTGGTGGCGGCGGCGCCACACTGCTCACCAGATTAGGTCTTTGGGAGACGACCTTGTCCCGTGCTTCGAAAGTAGCCTTTCTTCGATTGGCCATTGGAGGGGTTCTCTTCAAGATCGAGACCCTTATCTCATGGATCACAAGTTTATGGGACTTGAGGGCCCTTCCTTTAGCACCATTTTGTTGCTGCTGAAATCTGTCCTTCGACTCGAGCACGATTGGGCTGCAGCATGGGCTTCCGCCTGGGTGGACCTGCAAAACAGTCCTCACGTGAGAGGTGTTGGGGGTGGCCCTCTGTGGAAGACCCTCCGACGCTCAAGTCAGTGAAGATAAGCAATCAACAAAAATGGGAAGAAGGCTCTCGCTGAAGAGTCTCTCCAGGGTGGCCTCTCGAGGGCTCTGAGCAGAGCGCTCATGGTGGAAAGGGGTGAGCAGAGGTAGAAGGAGAGTGTGCCAGTGAGCAAGTGCTCATGATGGCGTGCGTACCTTAAAAGCAGGAAGACTGTTTTATTTATAGAGGGTCACCTGACTGCTTGGAGGCATCGTGGGTCTGAAAGCCGTTGAGATCTGAATCGAGTTTGTTATGATGCCAGCGGGATCCATATCTTATTAGTTAGAGGATCGACGGCTGGGAGAGCTAGTTGATGCCATGAGGTTTAATGATCACATGGACCTAGGCCACTCTTGCTGGTCCTAGGCCACCTCTGGGCATGATTCACCGTCTGGAATCTTATTCAGTTATAGTTGAGTCGAATTCTTACGCGCCAAATTCCGCAGAGGTATTTTGAACGCTGTGGTTCGATCATCATGGTTCCACGGAGGTAGGTGCCAAGGGGCCAACGTGGCAACCATAAATGCCTTAAAGCAGATGGATGTACGTGGCCTTTATGAGGCCATAAATGCCTTGATGCAAGAGACATAGCGTGGTTGCGGAGGCCGAGGTATGTTGGCCGAGGCTGAGGCTGGCCGAGCTATGCTGAAGCTGGCCGAGGCTGAGGCTGACCGAGCTATGTTGGCCGAGCTATACTGAAGCTGGCCGAGGCTGAGGCTGGCCGAGCTATGTTGAAGCTGGCAGAGGCATGCTTTCTCTTTTCTTTTTATTCCATTAAATGCTGGCTAAGTCATTATGACCGTTTCTGCACCATTAAATGCTCCAGCCTATTGACTTGACTGCTGGATATTAATGAGGTGGCCCTTGAGAACCCACGTACATAACGTGGCCCTTTTTCCCTCTTGTTCTCTTTCTTCATTATGACGAGATGCTTGTTGCTAGAATGTCGCGCCAACTAGCCAGCTGGCAAGCAGGGCATTTGGATTGGGTGCGACCCCATCGCCAATGTGAGCGGTCAATAATGCAATGATAATTTTACCCCTTATCACATGCCCCCCACTCTCTAGTTCGAAGTGTAACTTCGGATTATGGGAGTAAAATTCTGGAGCAATCTTATTCGATCCTCTGTGGAGGAAGTGTATATCTCTGTTTAGGTCAGAGGGAGGCCTGGGCGGCCCTCTTGCTGAAGTAAAATAAGGCGCTTTAGTTGCGCTAAAGTGTTCGAGAAATTATCCGGCTGGGACAAAGATTTAGTGTTGTATTGCTCGGATTGGCCGAGGCTTTAGAAATATATCACTCGGCTATAGCCGAGGCTATGGAAATTTATTACTCGGTTGTTGCTGATGCTCTGAAAATTTATTACTCGGTTGTTGCCGAGCCTTCAGAGATATATTACTCAGCTGTCGCTGAGGGTTAAAAATATCGCTCGGTTGTTGCCGAGGTTTAAGAATATCACTTGGCTATTGCGAGGGTTAAAAATATCGCTCGGTTGTTGCCGAGGTTTAAGAATATCACTCGACTATTGCCGAGGGTTAAAATATCCCTCGGTTGTTGCCAAGGTTTTTAATAAATGACAAGAATGCACTTCGGTTTTGACCAAGGCTTTAATAACAAAAATGCACTTCGGTTTTGACCGAGGATTTTAATATTTGGTGTCAATCGGGGCTTGTTAGCTACCCGAATCCGAACGAAGCATCTTCGACGTTTTGTTCGGTCAGAGCTTGTAAGCTGCCCGAATCCGAACGAAGTATCTTTGACGTTTGGTTTGGCCGGGGCTTGTATGTTGCCCAAATCCGAATGAAGTATCTTTGACGTTTGGTTCGGTCGGGGCTTGTAAGCTACTTGAATCCAAACGAAGTATTTGACGTTTGGTTCGGCCGGGGCTTGTAAGCTGCCCGAATCTGAACGGAGTATCTTTGACGTTTGGTTCGGCCGAGGCTTGTAAGCTGCCCGAATCCGAACAAAGTATCTTTGACGTTTGGTTCGGTCGGGGCTTGTAAACTGCCCAAATCCGAATGGAGTATCTTTGATGTTTGGTTTGGCCGGGGCTTGTAAGCTGCCCGAATCTGAACGGAGTATCTTTGATGTTTGGTTCGGCCGGGGCTTGTAAGCTGCCCGATTCCGAACGAAGTATCTTTGACGTTTGGTTTGGCTGGGGCTTGTAAGCTGCCCGAATCAGAATGGAGTATCTTTGATGTTTTGTTCGGCCAAGGCTTGTAAGCTGCCAGAATCCGAACGAAGTATCTTTGACGTTTGGTTCGGCCGAGGCTTATAAGCTGCCCGAATCCGAATGGAGTATCTTTGACGTTTGGTTCGGCCGGGGCTTGTAAGCTGCCCGAATCCGAACGGAGTATCTTTGACGTTTGGTTCGGCCGGGGCTTGTAAGCTGCCCGAATCCGAACGAAGTATCTTTGACGTTTGGTTCGGTCGAGGCTTGTAAGCTGCCCGAATCCGAACGAAGTTTTGCATATCACACGGCTCCCAACTTCACCGGGAGCGCTCGGCCATACCGAGCCTTCGCAGAATGTAATTTGGCCTAGCCTAGATATGTAGTTCTGGGTCGGAGCTCGGCCTAGACGAGGTATGGAGGTTTGGCTCAAGGAGATAGCTCGGTTGAGCCGAGAATGGATGCGTAAACAACATCTGTTTTCTATTACGACTTTTCAAAAAATAACCGTAGCGGTCGTGCGCGGATAATAGAAACAAGATGCCAAAGCTGTAAATGGGGCAAGTCTATAGAGAGCGTACTCTATTGATGATATATGCGGAGGTTGACTGAATTCCACGTCCGGGAAACAGATTTTCATCCTTTAAATAATAAATTATTTGGTGTTGCCGTGCCTTCCCAAGATGCTACTCGGTTATAGCCGAGGCTTCCAAATATTAATTTACTTGATGTTGCCGAGCCTTCTCAAGATGCTACTCGGTTGTAACCGAGGCTTCCAATATTAATTTACTTGGTGTTGCCAAGCCTTCACGTAATAAATTACTCGGTGTTGCCGAGCCTTCCCAAGATGCAACTCGGTTGTAACCGAGGCTTCCAAATATTAATTTACTCGGTGTTGCCTAGTCTCCCAAATAATAAATTACTCGGTGTTGCCGAGCCTTCATGCTTCTCGGTTGTAACCGAGGCTTTCAAATATTATTTACTCGGTGTTGCCGAGTCTTCTAAATAATAAATTACTCGGTGTTGCCGAGCCTTCATGCTTCTCGGTTGTAACCGAGGCTTCCAAATATTAATTTACTCGGTATTGCCGAGTCTTCCAAATAATAAATTACTCGGTGTTGCCGAGCTTTCATGCTTCTTGGTTGTAACCGAGGCTTCCAAATATTAATTTACTCGGTGTTACCGAGTCTTCCAAATAATAAATTACTCGGTGTTGCTGAGTCTTCATGCTACTCGGTTGTAACCGAGGCTTCCGAATAATAAATTACTCGGTGTTGCTGATGCTTCAAATAATAAATCACTCGGTGTTGCCGAGGCCTCAAGTAATAAATTACTCAGTGTTGCCGAGGCTTCAAATAATAAATTACTCGGTGTTATCGAGGCCTCAGGTGATAAATTACTCGGTGTTGCCGAGCCTTCAAATAATAAATTACTCGGTGTTGCCAAGCCTTCAACATCATATTTTACTTGGTGCTGCCAAGGTACGGAGACTATTTGGAGATCATTCGATTTGGCCGGGGCTTGTAAGCTACCCGAATTCGGATGAAATTTTGGAGGTCACCTGGTCCGGCCGGGGCTTGTAAGCTGACCGAATCCGGATGGGGTTTTAGAGATCACTTGGCCCCCAGCCGTACTGGGGTGCTCGGCCATACCGAGTCTTTGATGAATAGGACTCGGCCCAGCCGAGGTACAGATATTTCTATTCAAGGAGACAGCTTGGTCGTGCCGAGGATTAGCAAGTGACATCTACTTTTCATTATGATTTTTTGGAGAAGTGATTGTAGCAACCATGCCATGAATCATAGAAGCAATATGCCATAACAGTTAACGGAGCGGACCTATAGAAGGCATACCCTACTGATGATGTATGCGGAGGTTGTTCGAATTCCACGTCCGGGGAATAGATTTTCCGTTCAGGTCCTGGAGCTTGTAGGTGCCAGGTCCGTTGACTTCCGCTAGGCCTTCCCAGTTTGGAGAGAGCTTTCCTTGCTCCAGCGGTTTGGAAACGGACACTTCTGGAGGACGAGATCACCAGGCGAGAAAGATTTTCCTTTAACTCTAGAGGCGTGGTAACGAGCTACTCTTTGCTGGTATGCAGCTACTCTGATTCGGGCTTTTTCCTTGATTTTCTCCACCAAGTTGAGGTTGGTGCGGAGCTGCTCGTTGTTAGTCTCCTCCGAGTAGCTCTCCACCCGTGGAGAGGGGAGTCCTATCTCCACGGAGATGACAACTTTTGTGTCAAAGGCCATTCGGAACGGGGTCTCGCCTGTGGGAACTCTCTGGGTGGTGCGGTAGACCCATTGGCCGAGGCTGAAGCTAGACGTTGGAATTCTATGAAGCATAGAGTCAAGAACTCCTTGTCTTGGCTTCATGACGCCATCCTTCCTCAAGCAAAAGGTGCCAAGGGGGCCAACGCGACAACCATAAATGCCTTAATAATGGAAGGAGATAAGGCATTAAATGCCTTAAAGTAGGTAGATGCCATGACCTTAATGAGGCCATAAATGCCTTGGTGCACATAGCGCGGCTACGGAAGCCGAGCTTTAGTGCCGAGGCGGGAAGAACGCGGAGACGGTGTCGAGTCGTGGCAAGAGGACACCGGAGAGAGGGATCAGGCCCGCTGATATCTAGGAAGATCCTTGCTACAGACCACTTGCAGGGCTGGCCCAGCTCCCTTAGGGTGGCGAGGGGGTCAGCAACCCCATGCAGGCCGGAGGTGGAGGTCGCTGGATGAGCGGGGGCTGCATTCTCCTCAGGAGGATGCGGGGCAGGAGCAGTTGGACGGGGAGCTTCATGGCATCCCTGAATCAAATGGGTCAGTGCTTGGACCTGCTGGACCAGTGTGATAAATCGGTCCTGGGTCACTAGGGCTGCTGGTGGCGATGGAGTCTCAACTGGTGGTGGTGGCGGTGCCACATTGCTCACCGGATCAGGTCATTGGGAGACGACCTGGTCCCGGGCTTCAGAAGTAGCCTTTCTTCGATTGACCATTGGAGGGGT
The DNA here is from genome assembly GCA_900491605.1 of Calamus simplicifolius. Taxonomy (NCBI): domain Eukaryota; kingdom Viridiplantae; phylum Streptophyta; class Magnoliopsida; order Arecales; family Arecaceae; genus Calamus; species Calamus simplicifolius. The sequence continues at coordinate 254,832 of UESW01001670.1, read as the reverse complement.
TCTCTTCAAGATCGAGACCCTTATCTCCTGGATCACAAGTTTATGGGACTTGAGGGCCCTTTTTCTAGCGCCAATTTATTGCTGCTGAAATCTATCCTCCGACTCGGGCGTGATCAGGCTGCAGCGTGGGCTCCCGCCTGGGTGGACATGCAAAACAGTCCTCATGCGAGAGGCATTGATGGTGGCCCTCTGCGGAAGACCCTCTGATGCTCAAGTCAGTGGAGATCAGTAATCAATAAAAATGGGGAGAAGGCTCTCGCTAAAGAGTCTCTCCTGGGTAGCCTCTCGAGAGCTCTGAGCAGAGCGCTAATGGTGAAAAATGGGGGAAGCAAGGCAGAAGGAGAGTATGCCAGTGAGCAAGTGCGCGTGATGGCGCGCGTACCTTAGAAGCAGGAAGACGGTCGTATTTATAGAGGGTCACCTGACTGCTTGGAGGCATCGTGGGTCTGAAAGCCGTTGAGATCCGAATCGAGTTTATTATGATGCCAGCGGGATCCATATCTTGTCAGTTAGAGGATCGACGGCTGGGAGAGCTAGTTGATGCCATGAGCTTTAATGATCACATGGACCTAGGCCACTCTTGCGGGTCCTAGGCCACCTCTGGGCATGATTCACCACCTGGAATCTTATTCAGTTATAGTTGAGTCAAATTCTTACGCGCCGGATTCCGCAGAGGTATTCTGAACGCTGTGGTTCGGTCATCATGGTTCCGCGGAGGTAGGTGCCAAGGGGCCAACGTGGCAGCCATAAATGCCTTAAAGTAGGTGGATGCACGTGGCCTTTATGAGGCCATAAATGCCTTGATGCAAAAGACATAGTGTGGTTGCGGAGGCCAAGGTATGTTGGCCGAGGCTGAGGCTGGCCAAGCTATGCTGAAGCTGGCCGAGACATGCTTTCTCTTTTTTTTTTATTCCATTAAATGCTGGCCAAGTCATTATGACCGTTTCTGTATCATTAAATGCTCCAGCCTATTGACTTGACTGCCGGATATTAATGAGGTGGCCCTTGGGAGAACCCATATACATAACGTGGCCCTTTTTCCCTCTTGTTTCTCTTCTTCATTATGAGAGATGCTTGTTGCTAGAATGTTGCGCCAGCTAGCCAGCTGGCAAGTAGGGCATTTGGATTGTGCGTGACCCCATCGCCAATGTGAGCGGTCAATAATGCATGACGATTTTACCCCTCATCAAGGTTCATATAGTTTTGGTCCATAAATTAATTGGATCAACGGATGGGCTTGAAACCTTGTAAAGTGTTATATAGTTGGTCAATAAGATTAGACCTTATTCCTTAAGGATGGGTTATTAAGTTGCCATCAAATTCATCTTTATATGTCACTAAAAAGCAGTTATTTTTTTCATCACCAGGCATAAAATTTGGCTTTTGTTGCTATGCTCTTGGCTGGTAGGTCGACTCGTACCTCGTACCGTAAATTTTAAGAAGGCTTTAAGAGGTTGAATGGTGGTCAGCAGGATTGAATCCCTGTTTATTTTTAAAAATTATTATAAAAGCATATATCATAGTTAAACCGATTCAGTGTATGTTTATCAGATACTAAAAAAATGCAATCACCGTTTAGTAAAGACAACGGCAAGTCATACGCTTCGGCTAGCATGTGCTTTGAGAATCGTGCATGTGCTTCTCTGGTTCGTCCATCAGGGATTGCTTTAAGATTCGAGATCCGGCCGTCTCTTCTACCTGATCTCCGGCGATCTTTTGCCGGCTGGGTGTCTCTCTCGGTCTACTATATCGTTTGCAGCCCACTGATATCCTGTGGCTTCTGATGGAGGTACGGGTGGTCCGGCTCTGAGAAGTAGGGGAGTCGAGCAGGGGTTCAAATAGGTCTCGTCGTCTCCTTCTCCGAAAGAGGTGGCGAGGCTTAAAGCTTGCTTTTCGGCCGTTGTTCAGGTCTCGGAGGCGATGTTGGAAAAAGATGTCCGAATGGAAGCACAGGGCAGTTCTCGCCCGCTCTTTCATGAGGTGGGTTCCGGTTGAAGCTTATATCAGGGAATTCCATAGAGCTAGGATCCCAGGTGCTATCGTCCCAATTTGCCTTGCATTTAGGTGCTATATTTTCGTTTTGAAGA